>CABHPP010118370.1:24425-51211 GCA_902168425.1 Peromyscus attwateri
ACACACACACACACACACACACACACACACACACACACACACACACATTCTTCTAAAATCCAGAGAAGAAACAGAAACCAAGGAACAAAACACCCATCCAACAAAGACAAAACCAGGTATCAGCACCTAGATCTATAATCGTCCTAATCCCAGATGCCTAGATGCCAGCATAAAAACACAATCAATAACAGCCAAGGCAATATGTTTCTGCTAGAGCCCAACAACCCTACCACAGCGGGTCCTGAATATTCCAATAGCTGAAGCACAAGAAAAAGACCTTAAAACAGCCTTTATCAATATGATAAAGGTCATTAAAGAAGAAATTAATAAAACCCTTAAAGAAACCCAGGGAAACACAAACAATGGAAGGAAATGAATAAAATTGTTCAAGACTTAAAAATGGGAATAGAATCAATAAAGAAAACCCAAACTGAGGGAATTCTGGGAATGGAAAAATTAAGAATTTGAACACGAATTACAGAGGCAAGCGTCACCAACAGAATAAAAGTGCTAGAAGAGAGATAATCTCAGGTGTTGAAGATATGATAGAAGAAATGGATACATTGGTCAAAGAAAATGTTAAATCTAAAAAGCTCCTGACACAAGACATCCAGGAAACCTGGGACACTATGAAAAGACCAAACCTAAGAATAATAGGAATAGAAAAAAGAGAAGATTCCCTGCTCAAAAGCCCAGAAAGCATCTTCAACAAAATCATAGAATAAATTTTCCTAACATAAAGAAGGAGATGCTTATAAAGATACAAAAGCATACAGAGCCCCAAATAGATTGGGCTAGAAAAGAAAGTCCCCGTGGCACATAATAGTCAAAAGACTAGACATGCAGAACAAAGCAAGAATATTGAAAACTGCAAGGGGGCCGGGCAGTGGTGCTGCATGCCTTTAATTCCAACACTCAGGAGGAAGAGGCAGGAGGATTTCTGTGAGTTCGAGGCCAGCCTGGTCCACAAAGTGAGTTCCAGGACAGCCAGGGCACTTACACAGAGAAACCCTGTCTCAAAAAACAAAACAACAACAACAACAAAGCTGCAAGGGGAAAAGACCAAGTGATTTATAAAGGCAGACCTATTAGAATGACACCCGACTTCTCAATGGAGACTCTAAAAGCCAGAAGGGCGTGGAGCAGGGAGGAGAGTTGGAGTTGAGGGAGGGAATGTGGAGAGACAGCTAGAATTAAGGGACATTTGAGGGGTGGTATGAAAACCTAGTGCAGTGGAAACTTCCTTAAATATATGAAGGCCATCCTAATGAAGTCTCCAAGTAGTGAGGGCCACAGATATCAACATAGACCCCAGCTGCAGCTGGACCACAGACCCAGACATACCAGCAGCTTGGGCCTGGAAGACATCATGGCTCTGAGCACTTCATTTCTTGTTGGCAAACAATCTCCCATTGTATAGTTATGCCACATTTTATTTATCCAGTCACTGGTCCTCACACAAATTAAAAATTCAATCCCACATATGAGAAAAAAATGCTATATTTATTTTTTTGGTTTATTTCACTTAACATAATGATCTCCAGTTGCATTCATTTCTGCAAATGCTGTGATTTTATTCTTTTATATACCTGAACAAAATTCCACTGTGTTTATATCACATTTTCTTTATCTACTGATGGACATCCATGCTTGTTGTACATACATATATACGTGGTGTGTGTGTGTGTGTGTGTGTGTAGGCTATTGTGAATATTGCATCAGTAAACATGGTTGTGTAATTAGTTCTGTGGTATGCTGACTTAGTCTTTCAGGTACATATTCAGGAGTGGAATCTCTGGGTCATTTGGTAGTTCTATTTTTAATTTTTTGAGCAACCTCCTTATTAATTTCCATAGTGGTTGTACCGGTTTGCATTCCTACCAACAGTAAGTAAAGGTTTTTCCTTCCCCATGTTCTCACCAGCATTTCTTCTTTTCCAAAATGAGTGGCTTTCGTTTCTTTTCTTTGCCTTATTGCACTGGTTAGAATATCCAACACAAACTTGAAATGAAATAAAGCAGACATCTTTTCTTACCTTCAGTTCTTTTGGAGAAAGCTTTAGTAGTTCACCATTAAATATGTTTGCTGTTAAGATTTTTCTTTTCTTTAACATTTAATTTATTCTCTCTCTCTCTCTCTCTCTCTCTCTCTCTCTCTCTGCTCATGCCATGGCATTGGTGTGGCGGTCAAAGGCAACTTTTCAGGAGTCGATTTTCTCTTTCCACCTGCTGAGGCAGATCTCTCTCCCTTCTTCTTCTGTTGCTGTGCTGTGTACTCCAGGCTAGCTGGCCAGTTCTCCCATCTCCCTCACTGTAGGAGGGCTGGGATTTTAAGTGACTTTTTTTGTTTGTTTGTTTGTTTTGTTTTTTGTTTTTCGAGACAGGGTTTCTCTGTGTAGCTTTGCACCTTTCCTGGATCTCACTCTGTAGACCAGGCTGGACTCGAACTCACGAAGATCCGCCTGCCTCTGCCGCCCGAGTGCTGGGATTAAAGGCGTGCACCACCACCGCCGGCGTGCCTTTTTTTTTTTTTTTTTTAAAGACAGGTTTTCCTCTGTGTAACATCCCTGGCTGACCTGGAGCTCACTCTGTAGACCAGGCTGGGCTCAAACTCACAGAGATCCGCCTGTCTCTGCCTCCCAAGTTCTGGGATCAAAGGCATGTGCCACCACCAACTGACTTAGAAGTGACTTTTTAAGGGGGGATCTGGAATGGTGAACTCAGGTTGTCAGGCTTGTGCTGTAAACACTTTTACTGGCTGAGCTGTCTCCTGTAAGATGTTCACTGAGTCTTTTTCTGAGGCAGGATCTTACCTTAGCCCCAGACTGATCTGGAACTCACTATGTAGACCAGGCTGGCCTTGAAATTGTAGTAGTACTTTCTTGTCAGAACCACCAGCCACAAATAATGATATGGAGACTTATTATTAATTATGAAAGCTTGTCCCACTAGCTCTTATAACTTAAAATAATGCGCTTTTATTCATCTATGTTCTGCTACATGGCTTGATTACTTTTACTCTGTACCATATGTCTGCCCTCTTCAGTGTCTCCCTGGCATCTCGCTGGCATGCTTAGATTCCTCTCTTTGCATTCCTGTCTTTTCCCAGAAGTTCTGCCTATTCTCTCCTGCTTAGCTACTGGTCATTCAGCTTTTTTTTTTTTTTTTTTTTTTTGGTGTTTTTCGAGACAAGGTTTCTCTGTGTAGCTTTGTGCTTTTTCCTGGAACTCACTTGGTAGCCCAGACTGGCCTCGAACTCACAGAGATCCGCCTGGCTCTGCCTCCCGAGTGCTGGGATTAAAGGTGTGCGCCACCACCGCCCGGCATTCAGCTCTTTTTTAAACCAATCAGAAGGAGCCTTGGCAAAGACACATCTTCACAGTGTACAAATATTCTGCAACATGAATTTGTGACCCTGTCTTCTTCTACCACACCTGGCTCTTTCAGAGATTAAAAAATAATTACTTTATTTTATGTGGATGTGTGTGTGCCTAAGTGTATGTTTATGCACCACTTGCATGCACGAGCCTTTGTAGGTCAGAAGAGCTTGTTGGATCCCCTAGAACTGGAGTTACAGATGGTTTTAAGTCACTACATGGGTGCTAAGAACAGAATCAGGGTCCTCTGCAAAAGCAACAAGCACTCTTAACTTCTGGGACATCAGATCAACTCCTCTTGCATAGATCCTTATTATTAGACTTTTTATTCCCATCTTGTCAAAAATTTCTAAATATCATGAATGGACATGAATTTTTCAAACATTTTCTGCATTTAATAAAGTGAATATTTGAATTTTTACTTAATTTTCTTAAAGTGATTAATTACATTGAGTGATTTCTGTTTTTTTTTTTTTAAATAAATTTACGGGGCTGGAGGGATGGCTCAGAGGTTAAGAGCACTGGCTGCTCTTCCAGAGGTCCTGAGTTCAATTCCCAGCAACCACATGGTGGCTCACAGCCATCTATAATGGGATCTGATACCCTCTTGTGGCATGCAGGTGTACATGCAGATAGAACATTATGTACATAAAATAAATAAATCTTTTAAAAAAAGAGTAGGAAATTCTCCTAAACCCCCTGGCCATCTCTACAACCCCACACTCTGTCTTTAAAAAAAGTTTTGTGCTACAGAAGGAGCCCAGATGTCCTCATGCATGCTAGATAGGGGCTCTATTATTAGTTATACTCTACCCCCCACTGATTGTTATTCCTTTTAATATATTTCTGCATCTGATTTCCTAATATTGTAACACTGAATTGATACATTTTTTTTTTCCGAGATAGGGTTTCTCTGTGTAGCTTTGTGCCTTTCCTGGAACTTGCTTTGGAGACCAGGCTGGCCTCAAACTCACAGAGATCCGCCTGGCTCTGCCTCCTGAGTGCTGGGATTAAAGGCGTGCGCCACCACCCCTGGCTGATACATTGTTATTAATCAAAGTTCATACTGTATTCATATTATTTTTAGTTTTTGCCTATTTATTGTATTCATATTTTCTTAGATTTTATCCTTTTTCTGTTCCAGAATCTTTAAACATCACTTATTTATTTATTTATCTATTTATCTATCTATCTATTTATTTATTTTTGGTTTTTTGAGACAAGTTCTCTGTGTAACAGCCCTGGCTGTCTTGGAACTCACTCTGTAGACCAGGCTGGACTTGAATTCACAGAGATCCACCTGCCTCTGCCTCCCAAGTGCTGGGATTAAAGGCATGCGCCACCACATTTCACTTCTTTATTTTTTATTTTAAAAATTTTAATTAATTAATTTTTTCTGAGACAGGGTCTTACTATGTATCTCTGGCTTTCCTGGAAATCTGTGTGTAGACCAGGCTGGCCTCAAACTCACAGAGGTTCCCCTGCCTCTGCCTCCCAAGTGCTGGGATCAAAGGTGTACGCCACTTGGCACTGTTCCAGACTCTTATCCAGAATGCCAACTATATTTAATCATCAGATGTCCTTAGATTCCTCTTGTTTGTCACAGTCTCTCAGACTTTCCTTGCTTTCAGCGACCTCGACCCTTTCAGGAGTGCTGATGAGGTATTTTGTAGACTACCTCTTTATTGGAACTGAACTGTTGCTTTCTCCTTGTTTCTGAAATAGCGTCTAACTATGTAGGGTAGCTGGCTAGATCTTGTTATGCAGCCTAGACTGGCCTTGCGTATGTGATCCTCTTTCTTGCTTTAGCTTCCAGAGTCCTGGGACTGCAGGCTTGTGCCATCCTAGCTCTTGTTTTCCTCATGCATAGCTTTCAGTATTGCTAGACTACAGAAGTAGAATGCCATTTCATCCCATTATTTCCAAGGTACAGTTGCAGCTTGACTTTTCACCACTGATAGAGCCCTTGAGCACCGGCTTGGGTAGTACTCTGTCAAATTTTATCCATTGTTAACTGACTTTCCCCCTTGTTTCCCTTGTACTGTTTGGAAGGATGTCTGTCTATACAGTCCAGTAACGCTACCTCTCTTTGAGGGTTGACTATTGCTATAAATTATTTCGGATTCTTCAAAAAATGTGAGGTTTTGTATCTTATCTTGTTATTAATTTCTAACACTATGGACCCATGAATATTTATTTTATGCGTTGGATTATAATCCAACACTACACTGTTTTGTTGCTTAAGTTATTTTGCCTTTGATCACTAGGAATGCTTTCTGCTGCTTCTTGTGTCTCTTTGAGACAGGAACTCTCTTCAAAGTGGTCTTTCTTGGTTTGTTTGGGCGCTTCCTTACTTTCTGGCACCACAAAATGTTGTAAGAGCTTGTATTTTTCCTGTCTCCGTCCTAAAATTAGCCATTCTCATTGAGATGTCTGCCTCTTCCCTTCATGTAACAGAATACTATTAGAAACCAGTAGCTATGATTTTTGTGCTTTTCCATTATTTTGTTATTCACGCTTTTGCATTTATTTATTTATTTTTTTAATTAACTTTTATTGATTCTTTGTGGATTTCACATCATACATACCAATCCCACTTATCTCCCTGTCCCAATGTGACCATCCCCCCTCCCCCCAAAACAAAACAAAATTTAAAAGAAAAACCCAAAAACCAAACAAACAAACAACAAAAAAAAAATGCGAAGAAACACATTCTGGAAGCTGCGGTGTGACAGTGAGTCCCACAGTTTACCCATTAGTCCATCCATTTTTTTTTTTAAATAGTCTGATTGTTCTTTATTTTATATCTAGAGTCCACTTATGAGTGAGTACATACCATGATTGTCTTTCTGGGATTGGGTTACCTCACTCAGGATGATATTTTCTAGTTCCATCCATTTGCCTGCAAATTTCATGCTTTCATTGTTTTTTTCTGCTGAGTAGTACTCCATTGTGTATATGTACCACATTTTTTTAATCCATTCTTCAGTTGACGGGCATCTAGGTTGTTTCCAGGTTCTGGCTATTACAAATAGTGCTGCTATGAACATAGCTGAGCATGTATCTTTGTGGTATGAATCAGCATCCTTTGGGTATATGCCCAAGAGTGGTATTGCTGGATCTTGAGGTAGTTCAATTCCTAGTTTTCTGAGAAACCGCCATACTGATTTCCACAGTGGTTGTACAAGCTCGCATTCCCACCAACAGTGGAGGAGTGTTCCCTTTGCTCCACATCCTCTCCAACATTGACTGTCATTGGTGTTTTTTATTGTAGCCATTCTGACAGGTGTAAGGTGGTATCTTAGTGTCGTTTTGATTTGCATTTCTCTGATGATTAAGGATGTTGAGCATTTCTTTAGATGTCTTTCAGCCATTTGTAGTTCTTGTTTTGTGAATTCTCTATTTAGCTCTTTAGCCCATTTTTTAATTGGATTGTTTAGTATTTTGTTGTCTAGTTTCTTGAGTTCTTTATATACTGTAGAGATCAGTCCTCTGTCGGATGTGGGGTTGGTGAAGATCTTTTCCCATTCTGTTGGCTGTCTTTTTGTCTTATTGACTGTGTCTTTCGCCTTGCAAAAGCTTCTCAATTTCGTGAGGTCCCATTTATTAATTGTTGTGCTCAGTGTTTGTGCTGTTGTTGTTTTATTTAGGAAGTGGTCTCCTGTGCCAATGCGTTCAAGAGTACTTCCTACTTTCTCTTCTATTAAGTTTAGTGTAACACGCTTTTGCATTTAAATACAGGTTTTAAAAGAAAGCTTTTTGGAGTTTTCGTCAGGATTCTGTTGAATTTCTAGATTAATTTGGACATAATTTTTCTATTGTTTTTTAGACAGGGTCTCACTGTGTAGTCCTATCTAGGCTGGATACAATTTTTATTAAACAATATCAAGTTATCTGAACCATAGTTCTTCTTTAATTGCACTACTCTTTCAGGGTACAGGTCTTGTAGATTTGTTTGTATTTTATTATTTTTACACTTTAAAATTGTATTGCTTTTAAAATTTACATTTCCAGTTGTTTGCTGTTAGTATGCTTAGAAACAAAATTTTCATTTGCATATCGACCTTTTATCCTGCAATCCCACCCTCTCTCTGAGACAGGCTCTTGTATAGCCCTGGCTGGTCTGGAATTCATTACACAGGCTAGCTTGCCTTAAACTCACAGGAATCTACCTGCCTCTGCCTCCTGAGTGCTGTAATTAAAGGTGTGTGTGGCTCTATTCCTGCCTTATCCTGAAATAATTTAAGGTTGCTTATTAGGTCTTCTAGTATTTTTCTTTTTTTGACTGGCTTTTGTTATTATTCTTATGAAGCAAGGTTTCACTGTGTAGCCTTGGCTGGTAGCCTGGAACTCAATTTGTAGACCAGGCTGGCCTTGAATTCACAGAGGTCAATCTGTCTCTGCCTCCCGAGTGCTGGGATTAAAGGGCTGTGCCTCCATGCCCAGTCACGATCTACTATCTTCTTTTAGATATTCTGTCCAGGATTCTATTATGCATAATCATGTCTTCTAAAAAGAAAAAAAAACCAATAGATTTATTCTTCTCTCCTCTTTCCTTTTCCTTCCCTCCTCTCTCCTCCTCTCCCCTCCCCTCTCTTCTCTTATCTGCTCTTCTTTTTTTCTTTTCTTTTTGCAATGCTGGGGAAAGAACCCAAGGCCTCACACAGTAAACATTCTGTCTCTTAGCTAATCCCTAACATTATTTCTTCCTTTTAAATCTTCATGATGAGCTATTTATTTCTTTTTCCTTATTGTAGTGGCTAGAACCTGCATGTGGTACAAGGTTGAACAGAGGAGGCCCGATGATGGTGGTACACTCCTTTAATCCCAGCACTCGGGAGGCAGAGGCAGACGGATCTCTGTGAGTTCGAGGCCATCCTGGTCTACAGCTCGAGATCTAGGACAGGCTCCAAAACTACACAGAGAAACCTGTCTTGAAAACAAAACAAAACAAAACAAAATAAAACAAAACAACAAAACGAAACAAAACAAAAACCCAACAACAGAGGAGTAGGAGTGGATGTCTTGCTCCTAATCTTAGGGAATGCATTGTGTTTGAGCATTAAGTAATATTTGATTGTAGGTTGTTTTTTTAATTTGGCAGCTCTGCTTTATCAGTGTCGTGGTTAATCTTCATTGTCATTTTGACTGAACTTAGAATCACTAGGGCTCACATCTGATGTATGTGTGAAGGTGTTTCTAGAGAGGGTTAACGGAAGAGGGAAGGCTCGCCTGGAATATGCAGCACGGTCTCACGGGGTTGAGTCTTAGACTGAGTGAAAAAGCAAGTGCGGCACCAGTATTCATATCTCTTGGCCTCCTGACCGTGGATGCAACACGGCCACCTTGCCTGGTAGCTCCTGCTAAAGTTTCTCTTGCCACCTTGTCTTTCCTTAGGAATGAACTTAACTTGTTAAATGCTTTTTCTGTACTTATAGAGATCATTATATGGCTTTTTTATTAATTAATTTTTTTTTTCATTTATTTTACCTCCCGACTGCAGCTTCCTGTCCTCCCTCCCCCTTCTCTCCCCCCACTGCCCCCGTGTCTCCCCTCCCGAATCCACCCCTCCTCCACCTCTGTTCAGAAAGGGGCAGGCCTCCCATGAGCGTCAGCAAAGCAGATGCAGAGATCCACAGTCAAGCACTGGGCTGAGCCTGGGGAATCTTGTTGAGGAGGAGGAGGAAAGATTGTACAAGCCAGGGGCGTCAGGGTCATCACAAGGGAACCCACAGAAGTAACTGGCCTGATCAATGGAGCTCACAGATTATGGACCAATGGCTAGGGAGCCTGCATGGGACCAGCCTGGGCCCTCTGCATAGGTGTGATGGTTATGTGACTTGGTCTACTTGTGGAACTCCTGGCAGCGGGAGCGGGGCCTGTTCCTAATGCTGGGTTGCTTAGCCCAGCCTTAATACAAGGAGATGGAGCTTAGTTCTACCTCAACTTGATATGACATGCTTTATTATATAGCTTTTTAAATAAAAAAAATGTGTACAAGGCCGGGCGGTGGTGGCACATGCCTTTAATTCTAGCACTCGGGAGGCAGAGGCAGGTGGATCTCTGTGAGTTAGAGGCTAACCTGCTCTACAGAGCGAGATCCAGGACAGCCAAGGCTACACAGAGAAACCTTGTATTGAAAAACCAAAGTGTGTGTGTGTGTGTGTGTGTGTGTGTGTGTGTGTGTGTGTGTGTATACATGTGAGTACCTGTGTATATGTGAGTGCAGATGCCTGCAGAGACCAGAAGAGGGTGCTGCATTCCCATGGAGCTGGAGTCACAGGTGGTTGTGAGTCTCCTCACATGGGTAAGATTTTCTGGAAGAACAGCAAGGGTATTTAACCATGGAGCAACCTCTTGAGCCCTAGCTTTTATTTTTTTTTAGTTTGTTAATATGGTAAATTACATCAATTAGATTTTTAATATTAAACCAAATTTCCATTCTGGGGTAAAGCCGGGGTAGTCATGATGTGTTATACTTTTGAATGTATTGTTGGATTTGATTTTCTGAACTTTTGTTTAGAATTCTTTTTGTTCTGTTTGAGACAGGATATCCCTATGTACCACAGGCTGGCCTTGGACTCAGTAAGTTCCTTAAGATGGCTTGAAACTTGAGATCCTTCTGCTTCAGCCTCCTGAGTTCTGGGATAAGATGTATGCATCACTCTACCCAGCTCCAGCTTGTTTAGGATTTTTAACACCTTTATTAGATGCAATTCACACGCCATGGTTTCACTCATTTAAAGTGAGCAATGGAGGTTCTCAGGTTTGGGATTATAGATATGTGCCACCATGCCCAATTGCATACTTAATTTTTTTGTTTCAAAATTTTATTTGTTTTAATTGTTTAGCTTGCATGTATGTATATGCAGTATGTGTGTTCCTGGTGCCCAAGGAAGTTAGAAGAGGATGTCAGATCCCCTTTAACTGGAGTTTTGTATGGGTAAGACATCATGCTCTTAAACACTGAGACAACTCTCTATCCCTTGTATGCTTATTTAAGTGAACTTTGACAGTATGTGGTATTTTTTAAAATTTGTCTGTTTTACACTCATTTTTATGTTCATTAGCATGAATTTATCACCCAACTGTCCTTATTTTCAAATGTCTAAAGAATCTGTTGTGACGCTAACTTTTTTTAAAATGTTATCTCACATCTGAGTTTTATTCATGTGCTTTTGGTGGTGATGCAAAGCTCCAAATGGATGCTGCTAATGTTGTCTTCTTTATCCTGATGAAACTGACTGGAGTTTTGTAATTTTTGTTGATTTATACTCAATTTCATTTCTTTTGCTTACTTTGGGTTTCATTTGGTCTTATTTACCTAGGCTTTTAAAGTTGAAGATGAAGTCACTGGTTGAAGACTTTCCTTATTTTATAACGTAAACACTGGCTATTATAAATCTTTCTTTCTCCCCCAAATATTGCTTTTCAGTGTCCCAGAAGTTTTCAAATATTTTCATTTTCTTTTACTTCCAAATGATTTTGAACTTTCCATTTTATTTCTTCTTTGACTTATGGGTTGTTTAGAAGTCTGGCCTTTAGTTTGGAAATATTTCAGGATTTTCCAGAAGCCTGTTCTCAACTCTTAATTCAGTTATGGTTAGAGATAACACATTTGATTATTTTAATTCTTCACAGTATATTGTAGCTTGTTTGGTGGCTCACTATATGGTATATGGTGACAGTTATTCTATGGGCTTCTGAAAAATATGTTTATTATGCCCTTGGTGGTTGGAGTGTTCTAGGAATGCCTATTAGGTTAAGTTGGTAAATAGGCCAAGTTGGTGTGGCCCTCAGTCATACAGTCATACAGTTACAAGGAAATAAAATCCTCCAACTCCCTGAAGGAACCTGAAAATACATTCACTCCTGGTTTAGCTACTGTAGGAGAACAAAACTTGGCTGACACCTTGATTGTAACCTTAATAAATTCTGAGTAGAGAACTTAGCTCAGAAGCCATGGCCAGGCTTTTGATCCATATAAACAGAAGAATATTAAATACATGCTGCTTTTTAAAAAATTATTATTATTATTATTATTATTATTGAGACAGAGTTTCTCTGTGTAGCACTGGCTGTCCTGGAACTCTAGTTGTAGACCAGGCTAGCCTCAAACTCACAGAGATCCTCCCGCCTCTGCCTCCCGAGTGCTGGGATTAAAGGTGTGCGCCACCACTGCCTGGCTAAAACATGCTGCTTTAATTCACCAAGTTTGTAGTAATTTGTTAACCAGTAACAGAAAACAAATAATGGTATAGAAATATTTCAGTTTATGTTCTCTTGAGTTGGCCATTTTAGCATTACAAATTCTAAATTTGGTCCTTGGTGATAGTCTGTAGTTTGAAATCTATTTTGGTTTTTGAGACAAGTGCTCACTACATAACCAGGCTAGCCTGAAGCTTGACATTCCTGTCTCATCCTACTACTCTTAATTCTGCAATCTGCTTTGATGTTGATATCACTCTAGAGATTTTTAAAAATTAGTGTTAGGCGCACCTTGACCTTGATATCCTCCCTATGCTAATTCCCTGCCAGGTTCCACCCTCCTGAATGCTTAAGGGAAGTTCCTTGTCTGTGTATCCTGAATAATGGGCGTTAACAGATTAGAAGCAAGATAGTAAAACATCAGTAGCGAACTTCTGCCCTCCAGGGTCCTCCCATTGTGCTGTAAGCCTGTATTTAAGACCTCCTCCCCCCTTCAATAAATGACATTCAGCATTTAAAATTAAAAAATATATATTTATTAATTTTATATAATATATATAAATAAATATATATAATAAATATATATATAAAATTAGTGTTAGACTGATAGGTCTTTAGTCATCTTTTAAAAACATAACCTATATGTATCTTGATATTTAAGATATGTTTCCTTTTGTGCTACTTAATTTATTTAACCCACACGTGGGCAGAAGTCATAGCATACCTGTAGAGATCAGAGGCCAGCTTACCGGGGTCAGTTCTCCCTCTCTCCTATGTAGGATCTGGGGATCAGACTTAGGTCATGAGGCTTGGTGGCAAGCATCTTTACCTGCTGTGCCAGCTCTCTGGCCCAAAGGGTTTTTTTTTTTTTTTAACAGAGCAAGTGTATATTTGGTCTTTGCTTTTTTGTCCAATCTGATAATCATGTTTGGTTTCTATGTTTTGTGTTCACATGGTCTTACTACGTAGCCCATGTCACATGCCTGGTTAACTATGCTGTTTTGGGTTTTTTAAAGATTTATTTAAAAATTTTTTATGTATACTAATGTTTTGACTGCGTGTGTGTGTATGTGCACCATGTGTGTGCAGTGCCTTTGGAGATCAGAAGAGGGTTTTGCATCCTCCGGAACTGGAGTTACAGGTGGTCATGTGCCACCGTATGGGTTCTGAGAAACAAACTCAGGTCCTCTGCAAGAGCAGTAAGTGCTCTTAATCACTGAGCTATCTCTCTGGCCTATGTTTCATAATTTTAAATTTTCTTTAATGTGTGTGTGTATGTGTGGGGGGTTACATAATAAGTTCCATACCAACCCCGGGCTTCATGGAAAGGCTCTCAAAACATAAGACACATTTCTCCATGTCTCAAAAAAAGTTAATGTGGCACATTTTATGTTACATGTATTTTACCACAATTTGCAAAGATACTCAACAAGTTATTATAGAAAGTTTTTCAAAGTGTGAATGACCATAAGCAGTCTCTATAGCTGTTATGACATTATCAGCCTTTTCAGTGAAGAAAGAGTGAGTGTTCTTATCTAAGACTGGAAACAAGTTTATGTTATTCATTTTTGTTACTTGTACTGTACATTTTTTAAAACATTCACAAACGTTATATATTTCTTTTTATTCACAGATACTTTCTTTTTTAATTTTTTTAATTCATTTTACGTACTAACCACAGATCCCTGGGTGGTGGTGGCACACACCTTTAATCTCAGCACTTGAGAGGCAGAGGCAGGTGGGTCTCTGTGAGTTTGAGAGTGAGTTCCAGGATAACCAGGGCTACACAGAGAAACCCTGTCTAGAAAAAAAAAGAAATTTATTTGTTTAAATTTTATGTGTTTGCTTGTGTGCTGCATGCATCCACTGCCCATAGAGGCCAGAAGTAGGCATTGGATCCCCTGGAGCTGGAGTTCTAGACAGTTGTGAGCTGCCTGATGTGGGTGCTGGGAACCAAACAGCTTCTCTGGAAGTCACCTCTCCAGCATCATGTACTATAGATTCTAAGCCAGTGTATCCAGAACAGAAAAGAAATAAAAACCACTCAGATTGGAAAGAAAAGAGACAAACCAACTTTATTTAGATTGATCATTGATATAAAAAGCCAGAATTTATAAAAAAAAAAAGATGTGTGAGAAAAGCTAAATATAAAAATGAATTATATGTCTATAGAATAGCAACAAAAAAGTAAAAATAAGATTAGAAAGACAACTCTGTTCACTATAATACCAAAATAAATTAAATGTTTTTAAATAAATTTAGCAAAAAAAAATAATGTAGACTTGTATACAAAAACTATGAGGGCCATGGGATGGCTCAGTGGTAAAGACACGTGCTGCCAAGTCTGATGACCCAAGTTCAGTCCTTGGTGTAATAGAGAACTGATTCATGAAAGTTGTTCTCTGACCTCCACACTTGCACTGTAGCATGCCCATACCGAAGCATATAGACACAAATAAATAAGAAAATATAAGAAATAAAGAATGAAACATTTCTTAAGGAAATCCACAGAAATGGAGAGGAATTCCACCTACATGAATTGAAAAACAGCTTTGATAACACAGCAATTTACACCAAAGTGATATATAAATTACATAAAATCACTATTAAAATTCCAGTAGGTTTTACATAAAAATACACTGTCAATCTGTTTCTAAAAGTATACAAAAATGCAGTGTGTGTGGAAATGCAAAGGACTCAGAATAGCCAAACAATTTTGCAAATGGGACACTTGCACTTTCATAGTCGAAAACTTACTATAAACCCTCAGTAATCAAGATAATGTGATGCTGACACAAATAAACATGGATGGAATGAGTGGAGAGTCCATAAATGAACCCTTATGTGGTGGCTAATCTTGATTGTCAACTAGATACCTCTATGAAAAGGGAATTTCAATTGAAGAACTACCTCCATCAGACACTCTTGCTATCTAGCCGGGGCTGGATTGGTACTTGCTATATTGCTCAGACTGTCCTTGGACTCACTGCAATTGTCCTGCCTCAGCCTCCCAAGTGCTGGTAACAACTACAGATTCTGATTCATCTCTCTTCAAGGTATATATAGTTATTTATTTATTTTCTGTTTAAATTTTTTTACTGTTTTTGTTTAGTGATATGCTTGTACTAAGTAGTTTTAATTCCTCTGCAGTATCTCTGCTTAATTAACAAAATCTTGTTTTTATATTTAAATTTAACTGCCAGGGGCTCTGTTGTGTAGCAGTTTCCTCCAAGACTAAAACCTTCCAACTTGTAGGAAGTCTTCCTAAGACACAGGACGTTTACTGAATGTGAAACAACAGGATGTTCTAAAGGGTGTAGGTGTGTGTGAACGTCCTATTATTCAGGGAAGTTGTTAAGTTCAGGAAGTAAACAGTTCAATAGCTTCAGGAAGTCCCTGAAACTGACCAGATTCACTAAGCCTCTACCTTCACAATACATATAAACTGTAAGGACTGTTGAGAGACTCTCTTAACCAGCTGAGCAGCCTTGAACAGGGTCAGACCAAGTGAGGAACCTGGAAAGGACACTCCCCAAAGGCTGTGTAGTGTGCTCCAGTTTCTAGCTGTCACTCATACTGGAGTGGGCTTTGGTGATCCAACTGTCTTTGTGTCATTTCTGCTCCTGTAAGTAACCCCTCACCCCTGTTCCTGTAAGCAACCCCAGTAAGACTCATTGATTCACCAAGTTGAACTTTGGTGGTATCTGTACTTTGGTATGTTGTAGGCTACCTATCTGGGGTGAATAAATATTTGTTCACATCAGGAATAGTGTCACACAACAGACTTGCTCCTGAGTTGTCAAGCTTTGTTGTCAGTCAATTTATTGATCAGAGATTTTACTTAATATTTTGAGTCAGTAATGTTTCTACCCTTTTTTAGCACTCACTGGTCAGTTATTCCCCAGCACTTGGACCAGTTATGAATCTTTACAGTCAGTGCCATCCACTGCAAAACCAAGTTTCTCTGACCAGTGCTAAGAGTAGCATCATTCTATGAACATAAACCCAAATATTTTGAAAGCAATTTGAAAGGCACAACATATCCATTTAGTAAAATAGTAGTAGTTGATTCCACACTAGGACCTCCCCATCTCCCTAAACAGGTTTTTTTTTTGGCCAGGTTTACTATACCAGGGATAAATTCTTTCCCATGGAGCTGATCTCAAATCTAACCAGAGAGTCATTGATTATCCTCATAAAAATCATGCCACTATTTAAGTGGGAACATCTTGCCTATGTATCAACCTCCTTTCTTTTGAGACAGGATCTCTCAATGAACCCAGAGCTCCCTGAATTAGCTAGGTTCACTGGCTAATTGGAGTTACAGGAGTACACCCTGTACCTGACTCTTTACATGAGTGCTGGGGGTTGTTAGGGTCCTGGAGAAGTCCCACAAAAGACCACCACCCACATATACAATCAACAAGAGTGTTTATTATTCCAGCATGCTGGGGCATGCCATCCCACACAAAGGCAAGATGGCAAAGACCCTGAGAGAGATGTAAAAAAGATCCTTTTAAGCATAGCCAAGAGGAGGTCCTAAGGCAGTTAAGTAACATTTGTCTTAAGCAAATAGCAATCATATCAGTATGTTCTAATTGGCCAGGGATAGTTAGAGGCTGGTCAGGCTACAGTTTTCCATTTGGAGGCAGGCCTGGACAAGTCCCTGGCTTTGTCCTTGAGCGGCTGTGGAGGCTGGCTGGCCTAGCATGTACTGACTGTGGGGGCTGGCTCAGTGGCCCAGGCTTGGTGTGTCCTATCTTCCCTTGTCTCTGTTGTCAGGGGCACCAGTGATTATTTACCCTTTGTTTGTGACTCTTCCTCAGAAACTGTCTGTCCAGTCTCAGGAAACTGAAATTGAGGCCTGATCACTGAGAGAAGACTGAGCAGAATCTCTTTGGTCCTCTCAGGGGTCCGAACTCATATCCTCATGTTTGTGTGGTAGACATTTAGCTAACTGTGCTGGCTAGTCTTATGTCAACTTGACATACAAACTAGAGTTATCTGAAAGGAGGGAACTTTAATTGAGAAAATGCCTCCATAACATCTGACTGTAGAGCATTTTCTTAATTAGTGATTGATGGGGGACGGCCAAGCCCATGGTGGGTGGTACCATCCCTGGGCTAGTGGTCCTGGGTTCTATAAGAAAGCAGGCTGAGCAAGCCATAATGAGCAAGCCATTAAGCAGCACCCCTCCATAGCTTCTGTATTAGCTCCTGCATCCAGGTTCCTGCCCTATTTGGATTCCTGTCCTGATTTCCTTCAGTGATAAACAGTGATTTGGAAGTATAAGCCAAATAAACCCTTTCCTCCCCAACTTGCTTTTTGACCATGATGTTTCATCACAGCAATATTAATCCTAAGGCACCAACTGAGCCACTTCTGTAGCCTGATGAATTGACTATTTGTCATGAAATGGTTCTTCTTATCCCCGATCTCTGATTATACTCTTGTGTTGAAGTGCACTGTGCCTATGCCTTATATTAATGCAGCCACTGCCTTTGATATATTTGTTGCTTACATTGCATAAATTTTTTTCTTTTTTTCTTTTACTTATTTATTTTTTTTAAAATTACACTCATGATATTCATTAATTACACTCATGATATTAATCACATTTGTGGTATTCATAGATTACATTCGCAGTATTCATTCAATTATATATATATAAATTTTAAATGCCGAATGTCATTTATTGAAGGGGGGAGGAAGTCTTAAATACAGGCTTACAGCACAATGGGAGGACCCTGGAGGGCAGAAGTTCGCTACTGATGTTTTACAATCTTGCATCTAATCTGTTAATGCCCATTATTCAGGATACACAGACAAGGAACTTCCCTTAAGCATTTAAGTTTTATTTTCAATGTATATGTTTATATATTTAAAGGGTGTATTTTTTATTCTGTTGGATATCAAACTCAGGACTTCATGCATACTAAGGAAGTCATCAATCATTGAATTTGTGATGGCTTGAAAGAGAATAACCCCTATAGGCTTATATGTTTAAATACTTGGTCCTCAGTTGGTGGCACTATTTGGGTAGGATTAGGAGATGTGGCCTTGTTGGAGGAGATGTGTCACTGGGGCAGGCTTTGAGGTTTCAAAGTCCCTTGCTATCCCTAGTGCACTCTCTCTTCTTCCTGCTTATGGTTCAAGATGTCAGCTCTCAGCTTGCTCTTCCAGCTGCTATGCCTGCTGCCTCCCAGCCATGATGGTCGCTTATCTCTCTGCTCCCATAAGCCCAAATAAACTCTCTTCCTTCCGTAAGTTGACCACAATATTTTATCACAGTAATAGAAAAGTAGCTAATACTCCTGTTAAAATATAGTCTGGGCCAGGTGTGGTGGTGCACGCCTTTAATCTCAACAGTCACGATTTAGAGGTATGTGGATCTCTGTGAGTTTGAGGCTAGCCTGGTCTACATTGCAAGTTCCAGACCAGCCTGGACTACATAATAAAATCCTGTCTCTAAAATAAAATACTCCAACAGTCTTTGCAGTTTAATTGGTTATTTATAGTTAATATAAGTATTGATATAGTTATATCAATTATAAGTCTATCATCTTATTTTATGTTTTCTCTTTGACTGTTCTTTGTTTCTCCCCATATCCTTACTTCATATCTTCTTTTGAATATTCAACCTATTCTGTTGATTATTTATTTATTTATTTATTTATTTTTGTGGTATTGGAATTTGCACCCAGGGTCCCAGGTGTGCCAAAGAAGTGTGACTCCTTAGCTACAACTATAATTACACAAATTATTTTAGTGGGAAGTTCTGATAGGAATATATTTTGATGTCATAAATTTTAATTCATCATTTAAAGTACTCCACAAGACATTTTTTTTTTTACATTTATTTTTATTTAGCATGTGTGTGTTTTTGTGTGCATGCTCCCTGGTGCCTTTGTGAAGAACAAAGGACAGCTTGTGGGAATTGGTTCTCACCTTCTGCTATGTGGGTCGCAGAGATTAAACTGAGGACTTAAGGCTTAAAAACAAGTGCCTTTACCCCCTGAGCCATCTTGCCTGCTCTACAGGACATTTTAATAAGCCTCAAAACAATTTCAAACCTACAGAAGAGTTTTAAGCACAATACAAAGAACACTGCCTATCCCATACCCTCTTATTTCTAGACATTTCTATGTGTATTTTCTAAAATGTAAGAATGCTTTGTTATAAAGCTGTAATATAACCATCAACATTAGATTATAACATTGCTATTGCTACCATCCTACACATGTTTTCAGTAGTGTCCTTAAGCCAGACAATCCAATTCAGAACCAAGTGCTGCATTTTGTTTTAATGTCTACTCAGTGTCCTTCAATTTTCAATACTTGAAGATAATAGTCTAGTCATTTTGTGAAATGCCCCATAACTTGGGTCTTTCTGACATTTCCTCATGATTATATTCTAGCTATGAAATTTTGGCATTAACACCAAAGAAATAATGCTTTCTTCTTTCTTTGTCAAAAATCACGTGTTCATATGTGTGTGGATTAATGTCAGGGTCTTCAATTCAATTCCATTGTTCCACATGTCGGTTTTTATGCCAGTACCAAGCTGTTTTTATTACTATAGCTCTATAGTAGAGCTGGAGGTCAGGGATGGTGATGCCTCCAGAGGTTGCTTTATTATACAGGATTCTTTTAGCTATCCTGGGTTTTTTGTTTTTCCATATGAAGTTGAGTATTATTCTTTCCAGGTCTGTGAAGAATTGCTTTCTTCTTTCATGGTATCTTACCAGGGGCCATGTTATTTCACTGTTTTTTTTTTTTAGATTTATTTTTATTATTTTTTTAAAATTATGTGTAGTTGTGTGTGTTTGTGTTGTGATAAAAATCTTGGAAGCCAGAGGTGTTGGATCCCCTGGAGCTGGAGTCAGGTCATTGTGAACCACCTGATATGGGTGATTGGAACTGAACTCAGGTCCTTTGCAAGAAAAGCAAGTGCTCTTAACCACTGAGCCATGGCTTCAGCCCACTGTGTTTTATTATTGGTGATTTTATCTTTGTTCATTTGGTTAAGGTGACATTTTCTGGATTTTCTCTACTGTAAAGTTATTTTCTTGTCTTTGTTAACTTTAAGTATCTGGCAGAAAGAAACTTTGACTCTATGTTTGTATATCAATCATCTCTTTCTACAGCTAATGAGTGACACCCCCCCACCCCCCCCATCCCCCACTCATGCATACACTCACAAAACTTACTGTTTTTATTTTGAGGGAGAGTATGAGCATATTTCCCCATTACCACAAATTATTCAGTCAAGGTTTCCACATTTGAGGAAATCGCAGGGGACAGAACACCCAGAGTGCAACAGATGGGCTTCATCCCGAGAAAATCACCTTCATAACCATGGCATCTCCTGTAAGTTAAGTGTCTCATCATTCATTCATGTCAACGTGGACTCATGGCTTTCTACTTTAATATTTTTCAGTCTGTTATTGTGATGTTCAAATTTACTAGAGGGAACCCTTTTAAGTTAGCTCCTGTGTCTTTTTAACATGTTCCCATAATTCTTTGAACAATTCTTTATTTTTAGGGACAAAAAGAAGTTCTAAGCCCATTTTATTTGGTGTCTAAACACTTTGGAATTAGTGTTTTCAGCAAAGATTCTTGGTTCCTTTGGGTGGAGAATGTTGATTTAGGGGCCAAGCATTCTCATTGCTATTAGTATGTTGCTACTCTTAGGCCTTCTCAATGGATTAACAGTAAGAAACCCGGTTCCTTGATATAATACTTGTGCATGTATAATGATTTGAATGAGAATGTTCCCCAAAGGCTCATGTATTTGAACACTTGGTCCCCAGTTGATGGCGCTGTTTGGGGAGATGTGGCCTTGCTGGAGGAAGTATGTCACTAAGGGTGGGCTTTGAGGTTTCAAAGCTTCATGCCATTCCTAGTGCACAAGCACTCTCCCTGCCTCCTCTACTTTATACTTGCCATTCAAGATGTGAGCCTGCAGCTTCTGCTTCAGGCACCATATCTGCTGCTTGTTTTCATGACTCCTTACCATGACAGACTCTGAACCACAGCCCAAATAAACTCTTTCTTCTATAAGTTGCCTTAGTCATGGTGTTTTACCACAGCAATAGGAAAGTAACTAATACAGTATGTAACCAGTCACACATTGCTGAAATTATCCCTTCTGTCATGAATATGTTCATTGTGGTTATTTAAAATCTATGATTGAGAATTTTAATATCTGGATCTTCTTTAAGTTTATGCTTATTGCTCATTTTCTCTTGATTTTGGCTAGTGGTTGTCTTTTTGTATGGGCCATTATTAGTAATTAAGTGTAGAACACAATATAAAATGTAGAAGAGCCGCCAGTTGATACTCTTTTCTTCTAGATGGTATTTATTTTTTCTTCCTTTGGCAAGAATACAAGGCAAGGATAAATGACGGTCTGTTGGAGATTGAGACTGGCCTTTAGTTTTTATAAGGCTGATCTAGTTCCCATTCACTCTTATCCCAATGATAAGATTCTAATGGTTGGGAGTTGATAGGCTGAGATTTTTGTGGTATTTACTACGATTACTCTTCCTTCATGAGTCCTCAACTCTATTTACATCTCTGAGAGTTTCTGACACTGTTATTTTTTTTCACCATCTCTTCACAGGCTTTTAACATTTCATCCACAGATTTCAAACTGACAAATTGCTTAGAAGCAAAGATGTAACCAGATCTCTATCTGGCTCATCTATTTCTTGCTCTACATTTTCCTCCTGTCCAGAATTTCAGCTTGTCAATTCTTCGCTATCTTGGAGGCCCTCCAGTGTGATCAAGTAAAAAAAAAAAAAAATGTGCTTTCCAGCGTTTTTTTCTTGAGACAAGGTCTTATCATGTATTCCAGATCCTCTACTTCAACTGCCTGGGTTCTGAGATTGCAGGTGAGCCCCACCATGCCTAATCATTCAGCTTCTATATTCATTTTCTATGGGATGGTTGATCGGAAATAAGTCTGCCTTTGCCAGAAAAACATTGATTTCTGCTCATAAATGATTAGTGTGTGTTTTTTGCCATATCTACAGAGAGAGTGGGAACCATTCTCAGCAATCACACCATGGATATTCCAGAAACTGTTGCCACCACTCTGAAGTTACAGTGAATGGTCTCAGAGGAAGCCTTTGGAGGATCTTGAGCAATATAGAGCTCAGTCTCATTGAAGAGAAGGAAGAAGCTCTGGGTTGACAAATGATAGGGAAAGAGAAAGGAACTGGCTATCTATGCCCGTGTACAGAATATGATAATTGGTGTTGCACTGGACTTCCATTACAAGGTGAGGTCCATGTAAACTTACTTCTCTATCAATATTATTATTCAGGGTAATGAGTCTCTTGTTGGAATTTGAAATTTCTTGTGTGAAAAAAGTATCTGCAGGGTTCAGATGAGGACAAATGTTGCCTTTTCTGTTTATCAAGCCCATAAAGATACATTCATTCCTGAAAGAAAAGACACTGAACTTGTTTCAGATACAGCTACTTTGATTCAGCAAGCTGTAACAATTAAAGGTCAAGGATCCTGACCTATTTGAGTTCCTGTCCTGACTTCCTTCAGTGATGAACATCAATATGGAAGTGTAAGCCGAATAAACCCTTTCCTCTCCAACTTGCTTTTTGGTCACGGCATTTTTTCACAGCAATAGAAACCCCAACTAAAACACAGCTTTTTATTCTGAATTTGTTCAGAGGTAAGTTTTGCATAGCGTAGTTACTGATTTAATATTGTGAATATGGAGGTTTTTAGATTGAGTGGTTAAGTTGCTACAGGATTACAACTGAGGAAAGACTGTAGAGCAGCAGTAGCAAGGCCAGGAGGGAAGATGATAAGGTGGTCAACTATACATGTCAACTTGATTGGAACTCACAGTGCTCAGGGTTTTGGCTAAATATTATTCTGGGTGTGACTGTGAGAATGTTTTGGATGGAATGAATATTTGAAGTTAATTAGAATAAAATGGACTGAGTGAAGCAAGTTGCCATTCTCAGTGAGGGTAAGCCCTTCCAGTCTGTTAGAGGTCTAAGAGAACAAAAGTTGGAGGAAAGGAGAATTCATTTTCCTGTTTGTTCTCAAGCTGTGACACTGGTCTACTGCACTTGGACTAGGATTAAATTTTTCTTGTATTTATTCATTTTTGTTTTATGTGGATGGGCATTTAACCTGTATGCATGTTTGTGTAGCACGTGTATGCCTGGTGCCTTTGGGGGCTAGAAGAGGGGGTTGGATCCCATGAAACTGGAATCACAGATGGTTGTAAGACACCATATGGGTGCTGGGAATCAAACCGGGGTTCTCTGGAAGAGTGACAAGTGCTCCTAACCACTGAGCCATCTCTCCAGCCCCCAGAATGGAATTTATACCATTGGTTCTCCTGGTTCCCAAACCTGGGAGTTGGATTGGAACTGTACATTGGCTCTCTTGGGTCCCCAGTTTGCAGATGCTGTATAATGGGACTTATCAGATTCCATAATTGTATGAGTCAATTGCCTACAATGTTATATATGTATACACACATATGTAATTTCTAGGGTACCTTGAAAAGCCTTTTTATAATACAGATGGAGGGGTTCAATTTTAAGAATGTGTGAGACATTGTGGCAGAGATGTATAGTACATGCAAATGGACAGAGGTCTGAGGGCAAAATATATATTTGAGCATCTGTTAAAGAGTGATGAAATCATGTAAATGATAGAGATTTCTGGGATTCTCACATATTCTAGTAAGAGGAAATGCAGAAAGAACCGTTTACTCAATCTGTCTAGCTATTTACCTACCGAACTGTAAATCTAGTGGTTGGAATATGGACTTTATATTTGATGTATGTGTTATGTGTGTGTTTTGTTTTTCATAATAAAGTCAATTGTTTCATAATCTATGTATAATTAATTCCATAGTGTGATCCAGTTACTCTTCACTAATTTTTGTTTGTTTGTTTGTTTTGGTTTTGGTTTTTCGAGACCGGGTTTCTCTGTGTACCTCTGGCTGTCCTGAAACTCACTCTGTAGCCCAGGCTGGCCTCAAATTCACAGAGATCCACCTGCCTCTGCCTCCCGAGTGCTGGAATTAAAGACATGTGTGCCACCACCGCCTAGGTCAATCACTCACTAATTTTTTGAAACAATATCTCATTATATAGTCCTGGCTGGCCTGGAATTCACTATGTAGGTCAGGTTGACCTTAAGTGCACAGAGATCTGCCTGTCTCTGCCTTCTGAGTGTTAGGATAAAGTTGTGCATGACCATGGCTGGCAACTAATTTTTAAAACTGTTCTTAAGTTCTGAGTCAAAAGAGTCAAGGCTGATGTTGTTATAAATAGATGTTATTTGGGGGGAGACATCATTGATAACTGTAGTGGGGAATCTTTAAAAATTATTTTTATTAATGCATATGTATGTGTGCCTGCTTGTATATGCATCATCTGCAGCTGCTCATAGAGACAAGAAGAGGGCTTTGGATCCTCTGGATACTGGGAACCCAACTTGGGTCTTCTGCAAGAGCAGCAAGTATACTTAATAGTTGAGCCATCTCTCCAGTCCCTACTTGGGTCTTGGTACACAGTGTGGACAGGTAAGATGAGCCCTAGCCATTATCTGGTGTTGTCTGAATAAAGCCTCTGGTTGTCTAGTAATACGATTTTTTTTGTCCTGCATTCATTTATAACGGCAATGACTCCCTCCCCCAATACAATGCTAGAAATTGCTTTCATACTCTAATAGATCTTGGGGATGTTGAGATACTCAAACTCTGATATCCTGATGTTTCCATAGTAACTAATGCACACCAAGAGGGAAAGATGGAAAATAAATGAGAATAGCATTTTAACAAAATAAGTAAGGGGCAAAGAGGCTTTAGACATGTGATTACCTCTTGTTTAGGAATATGAAGATATTCATCTCCTTAATAATGGGGTTATAAAAGTTGTTACAATGAAACTTGCCAGCAGCCATTTATATTTCATTTTGCTCTATAATCATCACCATCAAAAGCATTTAAATGCACTTCTGTCCAACAATACCATAGTGAGTGAGTTAAATGGACATAGTTGCCATTTTTCTGTGAGCCTGTAATCAGGATGATACAGGTTAGGTGATGTTGGTATTCCAGTCAGATGGGCAGAGCTTTGACCCAGCTGATCGTACGAAGAATGGGGATTCATAAAAAGCCTATTTAGTCCTACTGAATGGTTTGCATTGACAAAAGACTTTGCTAGCTTCTCACTACTGCCTTGGTTAAAGCTTGTGAGTAACAGATGCTGCTGCCCCCTTTTTCCCATTCTACCAGATGATTTGCGTACTCATTCCTGACATCATTCTTCTTGATATTCTGAATGCATTCTATACATCATTCCCATCAACTACAAAGCAAGCTACTCACTTGTCTGCTAGGCCAATTCTAACCCTTTGTATATTTGTAGATAGACACATTCTCCCCATATACATCTCAGATACCTGCTAATTTATTAACAAGTGTGAAATTCTGCTTTATTCTTAAATCAGTTTTTGTTGACTGAACTGTACTCCCACCCTTCACATGGTTTAAATCCTAATGCCTAATGTCACTTATCTATTTTAGGGTTTCTATTGCTGTGAATAGACACCACGACCACGGCAACTCTGATAAAGGAAAACATTTAATTAGGGTGGCTTACAATTTCAGAGGTTTAGTCCGTTATCATCATGGTGGGGAGCATGGTGGCATTCAAGCAGGTATGGTGCTGGAGAAGGACTGAGAGTTCTACATCTTGATCTACAGGCACCAGGAGGAGACTGAGATACTAGGCATGGATTGAGCACATATGACACCTCAAAGCCTGCCACCACAGTGACACACTTCCTCCAACAAGATCATACCTTCTATAGTGCCACTTCCTATGGGCCAAGCATTCAAATACATGAGTCTATGTAGGCCATACCTATTCAAACCACCACATCACTGTATTTAGATATAGAACCTATAAGGAGGCTATGCAGGCATGTCCTCACCAGATAGAACTCTAACATTTTGCCACTGAATGTTCAGATTCCCAGTTATCTTTAAAAAATAGATGCTTTAGTGGTGTGCATAGATATTACAGTATATGTAAATTTTCTTCTGCCTTTTTACATGTCTATGTCCTTTACAAACAATCTTACAGGGGCTGGAGGGATGCTTAGTGGTTAAGAGCATTTGCTGCTCTGCCAGAGGACCTGAGTTCAATTCCCAGCACCCACATGGTGGCTTACATTGATCTGTAACTCCAGTTCCAGGGGATCTGACACCCTCTTATGACCTCCACAGGTACTAGGCATGCAAGTGGTACACATACAAATATGCAGGCAAAACACCCATACACATTAAAATAAATCAATATAAAATAAATTTTAAAAATACTCTTATTGAGCCGGGCGGTGGTGGCTCACGCCTTTAATCCCAGAACTTGGGAGGCAAAGCCAGGCAGATCTCTGTGAGTTCAAGGCCAGCCTGGTCTACAGAGCAAGAGCCAGGACAGGCACCAAAACTACACAGAGAAACCCTGTCTCAAACCCCACCCCCCAAAAATACTCTTATTGACAAGGAATGTATTAATTTAAATAGGAAATCTCTGTCTTTCAGAGTACCCCAAAGGAAAGAAAGGTCACAAAAGCTCAGCAAGATGGAAGAGAGCTCTCACCAAGAACCAAATTGACTAGCACCTTGACCTGGGACATCTAGCTTTTATAACCGTGAGAGATTAAAATTTTGGTTGGTTTGGCCATGTAGTTTTATGGTGTAGCCTGAGTTGACCAATACAATTCAATGTGTATACACAAACTAATTAAGTTGTCAGATGGGAATAAAGCCTGTATGAGTAAAAAGATAGCTTTTGAATTTTAAAATGACAGTGATTAAATTTCTTTAGGCAAATGAAATAATTGTAATCCTTTAAAAAACATAATCATATTACCATTGACAATTACTCTTCAGCTTAGCTTCTGTGCAAATGAATTCAAGGTTAGAAACAACATGTGATGGGAAGGGCTGGCTAGAGTGCTCAGCAGGTAAAAGTACTTGCTGCACAGGCCTGACAACCTGAGTTTGGTCCCTGGAACTCTCGTGTATGTAGAGGGAGAACTGACTCTACAAATTGTCCTCTGACCTCTATACGTTGGCATGTGCCCCCCCTCTCTCACGTGTGCACGCGCGCGCACACACACACACACACACACACACACACACA
>CABHPP010118371.1:2874-43223 GCA_902168425.1 Peromyscus attwateri
AAAAAAAAAAAAAAAAAAAAAAAAAAAAAAAAAAAATTCTGTACATGCACACAGTATGCTTTGATCAAATCCACCCCTCATTCCTCCTCTCCAGTACCTCCCCTATGATCCCCTCACACCTTCCCATCCCAATTCATTTGTTTTGTTTTTTAAACCCTCTGAGTCCATTTTATGTTGCTTACATGTGCAAGGAAGGGTATGGGACCATCTCCTGGGGCCTGGGTATCCTCTTACAGGCCCCGTCTCTGTAGAAAACTGACTCTCCCTTCCCCAGAAGCCCATCAACTACCAGAGTGCCTCAGCTAGGGGTGGGACCTCATCCTTGCTGGGATTTTGGATGTCAGCTCTACTTTCAAATTTCCCAACTGGAGAGTCAAAGTCAGGTTTATATGCATAGGATATGAATTATTTGGGGAAAAAACTTTCTAATAAGCTTGATATATTTATAGTTATGAAATTGTGCCTCTGAGGAAATGCAGAGGGAAACTAAGAATAAAAATCAGCATACAATTTAAATATTTAAGACTTACATGAAAAGGCCAAAGAAATGCTAATAAAAAGCTGTGATTGCACTTCCTTGCAAAGTCAGTGGGGTGACACAAATACCGGGTGAGAATCCGGGGAAGAGATCTTAGTTTGAAAGGAGGCAGTTCTGCAGGGACTTTCTTAGGTCCTTATGCAGGTAGCTTAGTCCATGGCCGTTATTTTGCAGGGATCAAAAGTGCTCAGTCCTCTGCCCTTCAGAGTTGGTAGCTGTTGGCATCTCACTGGCCTGGTGCTGTGAGGAGGTGCTGGGTACAGGAACGGGCAGACTCCACTTCACAGTTTCTTTCCTTAAAGACACCTCCCTTTGACTACTGCATATAGAAATAGGAAGTGAGGTGGGGGCTTTTCAATTCTACAGCTGATCTTACCACTTTCCATTTACTTATACTAAATGCTTTTGAGTCAATTTGTGAACCAAGGGAAGATAACTGAGTGGTCTTGGCTCTCTCTTTATCAGTACCTCAAAAGCCAGTCCTCAAACATAGAAAAGCTAAAGGCAAACAAGAGTCTTCCTTGTTAAAACTGCCGGAGATCAAGACCCTTGTCTCAGCCATCTGAGGGAGAGTTCTGTCCTGCAAGCCTGCTGTGTAGGAAATCACTCCTCTAGTATCTCTATCTGATATTGAAAACCCCAAGATTGCTACCAGAGTTTCCTAACTTAGGCCAAAGCTCAGCAAAGAGAAGTAGATACTTTGGGGAGCTCAATTTAAAAAATGTTCGTTCAAGAATCCAAGTAGCATTAAGAAAAATGTTATAATGTGTTTCTTATTCATTTCTTCACTCACATTCACACAGTGAAAGATGAGTGTGCATCTATTAGGAAATACTGCATTGACAAGGTAGAAAGCCCACTTCTTACTAGTTTAATAAATACACAATTTATTGGCTCATTTAACTGGAAAGTCCAGACAGAGGGTAGGTTTTGGGGTTGAATTTTTTCAGGGGTTCAGCAATGCATTTTTTTGGTAAAGTATTGCCTTTAGCCTCTTGTTCTCTGTGGAAGCTGCAGCTACACACCCTCCCGTCACGTCACGGGAGCTTTCATTGTGCCTTGCTCCTTTGGCCAGGACTAGGTGAGGTCAGTGGCCTGTGCGCTATGACGCAAGGATTGGAAAATACTGAGTGGGGAGGGGAGGGATGAAGGGACCGGGTGGAGAGGTTCTGATGGTGAGATTGAGAGTCTAGTACTTTTAGGATGTGGGAAGGAGGACGGCCTCCTGGGTCAGCAGACGGCCAATGCCCTGTCAAATGTGTCTTCCACTGTGTGGGAGATAAAAACGTGACTCAGAGCACCTACTGTTTCTAAAGCCTCAAACAGAAAGTCTGGGATTTCCTGAGTGCCTGCACATCAGTACACTTCCCTCCAGGATTACCTAACTTTGATGCCGTAATCAAAGCCTCATGAAAGAGAGCATTGTTGTGCTCTTCGGGACTCCATGACCACAGCAACCTTGGAATGACGGCACTTACATAATGGGGAAAAAAGAGAACACAATAAATGCACCAAAGCATTGGGTAAGCAGAAAAAAACCCCAAAGCATCCAGAATACTAATTCCTTTCACCAGAGTCTATTTGTTAACTTCATTCCCAACAAGTTTCTCATTCTGCACGTGGAAAAAGAAAATGAAATATTATGTCCCCCCCTTCCTAGGGTTCTCTTGTTTCAGGTTAGTTATTCCTGTTTTTGGGGGGCAAGGGGACATTCATTTGACTTGTCTCTTCCTTGGAAGCCATCACTGTGTTAGGCTGAATAATGGCTCCCCAGAGATAGCCTCATTTGGAATCGGCCAAACTGTGAATATTACACTATAAGGCAAAGGTACTTTGCAGATGCGACTAGTTAAGGATCTTGAGATTATCTTGGATTAACCACCTGGGTCTAGTGTAGTCATGGAAGTCCTTATAAAGTGAGGCAGGAAGGCCAGAGAAGGAGGAACTGGAATGATGGACAGGGGAGCTGGAGCGATGGCCTTTGGAGGTGGAGGGAGTGGACCATGAGCCAAACTCCTCAGGTGGTCTGTCAGTGCTGGAAAAGACCAGAAAACCAATCCTCCCCTCGGGCCTCCACAAGTCAGCAGCCCGGGCAATTCCTTGCTTTTTAACCCCTTAGGACTCACTTCCGACTTCTGACCTCTGGAGTGTTTGGAGAATGGATTAGTGTTGGTGTAAGCTACCAAGTCTGTGATCCTTTGTGACAGGAGCAAAGGGAAGTAACATCAACGACTGGGCCATTTCCAGGCCCGGGTTTTGTTCTGTGCGCTGCAGCGGCAGCAGCGAAATCTTCACGAAATGCAAATTTGTCTACTCAAAACTTCGCACAAGTCCCTAACTTGTCCAAAGGCCATCACTAGTGGCCTTCTTCTCTCTATAGAACTCTTCTTTTGTGGGGGAGGGGTGTTGAGACAGGGTTTCTCTAAGTAGCCCTGGCTGTCCTGGAACTCTCTCTGTAGACCAGGCTGGTTTTGAACTCATGTAGATCCCCCTGCCTTGGCCCCCTGGGTGCTGGGGTTAAAGGTGTGCACCACCACACCTGGCTTCTCTGTAACTTACTCTGCACCCATTTTCCTTCTTCCTCTTCTTCCTTTGATTCACATTCAAGACCCTGGAGCCATTGCACCTGCTCTTCCATCTAGAAAGGGTGCCTACTCCTCTCTGGTGAATCCTCACTTTCCCGACATCTCCTGGACTATGAAGACTTCAGTACTGCCCCGATGAAGTTACTTGTTTCCCTGTCAAAGTTCCTACAACATCTTGATGGTGTGTAGCACGTGTTGCCACCACCCTGTTCCCATCTGTTTCTTCTGGCAGGAGCTGAGACTCTGCAAGGGTCCAATCAGTTTTTGCTGAAGGCGTGGATGATCGTTTCATGTCACCCCATCTTGTCTCCAGGTTTCTCGTCAGCCGCGCTATCCTTCCTCCCTCACTCTAACATCATACGATGGGCTTTGAAATGGTTTCTCAGGGTGGCCTTTCACTAAACAGGCCTCCATCTCAGTCTCACGTTTCCATCCAGAGAATATGCTCCCAAGGAGACTCATAGGAGACTCAGGGCAGTGGATACCTAGTTTGAGCACAACCCTCTTATGTTTGCGTCTAAATGCAGCAGGAGCAGCAGCAGCAGGAGCAGCAGCAGCAGCAGCAGCAGCAGCAGCAGCAGTGGGCTCATTTGGTAGTAGCTTGGACAATGAAGATACAAGCATTTCAAAGCATGAGAAGTCAAAGCAAACATTTAGCTTTCACTGTTATTATTATTATCATCATTTTTTTCAAGACAGGTTTCTCTGTAGCCCTGACTGTCCTGGAACTCACTTTGTAGAGCAGGCTGGCCTTGAACTCAGAGACCTGCCTGCCTCTGCCTCCAGAGTCCTGGGTTTAAAGGCATGCACCACCACTGCCCTGTGAACTTAGAGCTTTTCAGTAATGATCTCAAAGTACTTTCCAAAGAAAGACCTGGACATGAGGGAGGAAAGTGTTTTGATCTGGCCCCAGGTACCTTGTTGATTGGTAGTTGACTCTAACCCCTTTTCTTTAATCTGGTCACAGAGGTTGTCTTTGGTATTACTCTTTTGTCTCAGCCTCCATTAGCTCTAGCAGATCATCAAAATGGAAAACAGACTAAGAAAGAGATGAGTCTTGAGAGTAAGAAAGTAAAAGGAAAAATTCTGTGCTGGGATGTAGCAGATGGTTGAGTCCCTGGCTCACCTACACAAAGCCCTGGGTTTGATACCTAGCACCATAGGAAACTAGATGTTGTGTGGGCATGTCTAATTCCAGGACTAGGGACTGGGGGCAGGAGGATCAGAAGTTCAAGGTCACCCATACCTGTAGAGGGAAGTTGAGGTAGGCCTGGACTAGAGAACTTGTCTAACAATGAAAGGGAGAATTATTAAATCAAAGATTGCATATTTTCATGATGGGCTTCTGAATCATACATGCAGGCACCTAGTTATACATCCAGGTTTGTGATTCCTAAACTTAGTCTTTTTTTTTCTTTCCTTTTTTTTTTTTCAGAGCTGAGGACCGAACCCAGGGCCTTGTGCTTGCTAGGCATGCACTCTACCACTGAGCTAAATCCCCAGTCCCTAAACTTAGTCTTTGAGGAAAAAATTTATAAAAACTTTACTTGCTAATTTTACAGAAACAAATGACCCAGTGAACCTGGCCTGGTTCCAAGTCTCAAGCTTACTTCATGGTATACCTTGTGCAGGGTCCAGAATGACCACAGGTGGCGATTTCTGTCTTCCTCCTCTCCTCAGCCCTAGCCCCAGGGCAGGAACTCAAATGGCCTTCTATTACTGACGGTGTCTATGATGCTCTTTGGATCATGATGTGGCTGTTAAAGACGCTGCGAAGGCTTATGTTCTATAAAAGTTACAAACTTGATTAAGTTTCGTGTCTCCAAGCAGCATGGCTGTGACAACAACATCAGTCTCACCTGTAGAAGCAGACGTGGTTTCATCAAAAACATTTCTTTGATCTTGTTGGCACTTAGGCGTTATCTACTTAGACAGGGCTCTGGGGGAAATCCCTGTAGGCTTCAGTGTGTCAGACACTTGGCAATCAGGCCCTTTGAACTACTGAGTTCCCCAGGACTGCACATGTGGGCTTTGGGAGCCTGTTCCAATGAAATCAGATCCAGTGAGGAGGTATGGGGGGCATTGACATCCTCATGGCTACTCTCAACCAGTCAGGGGGTGCGGGATTCGGGATGGAGAGTAGGGAGGTGGGGTTCGGGTGTAGAGAAGTTCTCTCCCTTCCCTCTCCTACAGTGGCTCAACCCACAGTTAGACAGCCTCAGTGCTCTGGGGGTATTCACCCCACTCTGGCCCCCTTCCTTCCCAGCCTCATTTTCTTCACCTCCTGACTTCTGTTTCCTAGGATTAAATCCAAAGCAAACCTTCTGCTCTAGGTCTTTGCCTCAGGATCTGCTTTTGGGTCAGCCTAGACTGTTTAAAACACATGGCTGCTCATTAAGGAAAATCAATACTTTTGCAACTTGATTATGGGACAGAGAGAAGAAAAGTTTCTCTTCTACCATCATTTGGAGTCTCGCAGACTGTCTTAATCACCTGGATACTCTTGCTTCTTTTCTCCCTGACTGGCAGCCTCTCCCTCTCCAGGGACCATTTCCATTGTCTGCCCTCCTAAGTATAGCCCGGAGACTCAAGATCAGACAGAACAGTCGTGGGATGATGTGATGCAAGCATTGCCTTTGGGGGGAAAAAGACGATTTTATTTCACTCTTGGATCGACTGGCGGAGCTTTCGAAAGACACATGGAAACAATTGAAAGAGAAAGACTTTATGTCTTTTTGGAGCAATGCATATTTATTCAAATTATAGTTGGATCCCATCATGATAGAGGAGTTTAGGAAAAAATCTTGGGTTTCATTTTCAAAGCTATAGATTTCTTATATTGTACAGTTTTGGACAAAAACAGAATGACCTAGTTTGAGGGTTCAGTGAGAATTTTGTATTCTTCACAGAACATTTTCCCTACTGAAAACACAGATTAATATGTCCAAGGTTCTCCACAGCAGTTCTTGTTAACAGTGGTGAGTTTTCACATTTTCATGTCAAGACAGACCTCAAGTACTTCACCCACTACTAACACTTTCGGCTTTCTTTCAATCCACCAGCATGGTCTTGTCTTTTTGTTGTTGTTGTTAAACTTTGAATATCCAAGAAAATTCATTAACTTGACCTTCCTTTCAATTTAGCTTCGCCAGGACCTCACTGGTTGAATAAAGAGATTAAATTAACCTTGAGTTGTCAGGCAGACTATGAACTTCAAAGACTGGGAAGGTCTGTCTTCCTTGGAGGATAGAACTTTGGCTTTTGACTCAGGAAGGATGGGACTGAAGAACGTGGATGCTCCAGTGGCTTCCTTCAACAGGGTGTAAGAAAACACTAGCTCCATGCTGCCCACAGATTTGCTCCAGTGAGGACTGATTTTAGCTGAACTCCTGAATGCTTCCGTACAAATGGGGGATTCGCTGCCTCAACCCTTCGTAGCCTACACACAGGTCTGACGCTTTGAGGCAGAAATAGACTTTAGGAATATACTATGGACTGAATTAAGCATCACTTCTAATTTTATGCTGAGCCCCAGTCTCTAAAGCAATGGTATTTGTGAGGACTCTAAGAGATAATGGGGTCTAGATAGAGTCAAGAATGTGGGGCCCCTATGTAGGGATTAGTGTCCTCATCGAAGAACTTGCTACCACTGTTTGAGTGAGCACAGAGCAAGAACACAGCCATCCATAAGCAAAGGGGAGGGCCTCCATCAGAACCAGATCTTGCTGGCACTCTGGTCTTCGGCTTCTAGCATCCAGAACTGTGAGCCAACTAACTGCTGTTAATTCGGCTCCCAGCCTGTGGTGTTTTGGCAGCCCAAGCCAATAGTAGAAGCACCACTAGAGTAGGCAAGGGACTCAAATATTCTCTTTACTTTTCCCTTGGAGCTTTTTTTACTTACAGTTCTCCTGACATCTATAGTTATTGGAATCAAGCATATAGGGACAACAGCCCAGAATGAAAAAAGTGTGGGTTGCTTTCCAAATTTTTATATGTTTGTCAGCTATGAACTATATTACCAATCGGTAAACCCTAAGGAAGTAGATTCTCCTCTGTATAATTTATACTTTAATAAACCTGAATAAAAGAATGATTGGTAGATAGTTTTCCATGAGAAAAGCCTGAAATTGTTGGGTTGATTTAATTTAGGAAAGACAAATGTAGAAGTAGCTTAAAGTTTTAAATCCAAATGTCTATTTCTCGGCTCATCTTTATAGTTGGTTTGTATCTTTGTATTGGGTAAAAAGGATAAAAGGAAAGGCCCAGCCTTGAGACATTTACTTGAATGTAGGTTGGTGTGCAATGGGTTTTCACATAGTTCTCTAGGGTGATCTGCCCAAGCCTAGTCTTTTTCAAAACCACCAGACCGACTTTTGCAGAAATATGCATTTATTCTTTTAAGCATGCAGTAGGTACATACAAGAAAATAAGCACGCACCCCTACACATACTCTTACCCATTTCCTAAGGGTCAATATAAATTCATGTAAGTGAACACATACTCTTACCCATTTCCTAAGGGTCAATATAAATTCATGTAAGTGATACAGACTAAATATATAAAAAATAACAACTTTCCCCATGACTCATAATTTTAAGGTTTACTCTTCGCACAATAAAACTGGGCAATAAACCCACCCACTTGGGTTTTTTTTTTCCTTCACTAAGCCACTCCCCCTTCCTTTGACACACAATCCTCTTTCTCCAGTCTTTAACCCTGCATTTATCAAAATATCAAGCAAGTTATGTAGGGTGGTGGTTAAGGATCTAGATACTTGAAATGAATATCTAAAGGGAATCTAAGATGTTCAGGAATCCAGATGTGAAAGGATACTTATTTTTATTATTGCTTCTGTAAAAAAATACCATCTTCACTCACCAAATAATTCCTTATTTCCCATAGACCCAATGACTGACATGTACATGGATCTACTTTTGAGCTCTTTATCCCATTCCACTGGTGAACTGGGCTACCTCTGTGCTAGGGCAACCTTCTGTTAGTGGCTAGAGCTAAGTCCTGGTTTCTAGTCAGGTATTTTCCATCTTTTTATTTATGAAATGTTGAGTAAGAATCTTGCATCATTAGTTACTTCTCCAATAACTGTAACAAAATATTCAACAAAAGCTACTTACAGAGAAAAGGAAGTGCTTCTTTATTTTGGCTCATGGTTTATGGGAACACAATCTGTCTTGGTGGTAAAGTCATGGCTGTGAATTGTGAGGCAGCTGGTCACAGGATTCAGAGAGAGAGATGGATGCTGGAATTCAGTTGGCTCTCCCCTGTCTCTACTTTTAAATTCAATCTGAGAGCTCAGCTCATGGGATTGTTCTGCCCACTTTCAGAGTAGATCTTTCTTTCCAGTTAAACCTCTCTAGAAATACCCTTCTAGACGTACCCACAGATGTGTCTCCTAGGTGATTCTAAACATAGTCAAGTTGAGAATGAAGACTAAGAACCCAAATATATCACTTTAAATAATAACATTCCACACCTGGCCCCTAAAACCTCATATTCACTCATCTCATAAAGCAATTCACATTTAGCTCATCTCTCAAAACCTCCCAATCCTTAGTAGTTTCAACACCGTTCAAAAGCACAGAATCTGGAAATCTCTTCTGAGCTCCAAAGCAATGTCTTAGCTATGAGCCCTTGTAAAATAACATCAATTAGTTACATCCTACTGATGTTCAGTAGTACAGAATAGACATTCTAGTTCTCAAACTGAGTGATGTGGGGCCAGCAAGGAAATCAACAAATCTTACCTGTTAAATTTTACCTGCTGATCCAGTGACAGGAGAAGCCCTAAGTGGCTCCTTAGCAATCTCAACTGTAGTAGAATATTATTTTAAGATGTGTTACAATTGTTTATACTGTGGACCATTTGTTTTAATGATGCAAAGATGTGTTGCATTATTTTATGTTGCATTTGTTTATCTCTATGAAGCTGTGGTACTTTACCTGTCTAAAACACCTGATAGCCTAATAAAGAGCTGAATGGCTAATATCAAGGCAGGAAAAAAGACAGGTAGGGCTGGCAGGTGAAGAGAATAAATAGGAGAAATCTGGGAGGAAAATAAAGAGCAAGAAAAAAAAGGAGAGGAGGACATCAGGGGCCAGCTACACAGCAAGCCATGGAGTAAGAAATAATAAAAGGTATATAGAAATAGAGAAAGGTAAAAGCCCAGAGGCCAGAGATAGATGGGGATAATTTAAAGTTAAGAAAAGCTGGCAGCCGGGCGGTGGTGGCGCACGCCTTTAATCCCAGCACTCGGGAGGCAGAGCCAGGAGGATCTCTGTGAGTTCGAGGCCAGCCTGGGCTACCAAGTGAGTTCCAGGAAAGGCGCAAAGCTACACAGAGAAACCCTGTCTCGAAAAACTAAAAAAAAGAAAAAAAAGAAAAGCTGGCAAGAAACAAGCCAAGCTAAGGCCAGGCATTTATAACGATAAGCCTCTGCAGTGGGAGGGGCTTGGACCTGCCTCTACTAAATGTACCTCCCCATGAGAGGCCTTACCTTATTGTAGGAGGGAATGGGGGGAGTGGGTTGGGAGGGGGAGGCTGGAGGGGCAGGAGGAGGGAAGAGGAGGATCTTTGGTATGTAAAACAAATAAAATTTTTTCTTAATAAAAAAATAAACCTCCGCCGGGCGGTGGTGGCGCACGCCTTTAATCCCAGCACTCGGGAGGCAGAGGCAGGCGGATCTCTGTGAGTTCGAGGCCAGCCTGGTCTCCAAAGCGAGTTCCAGGAAAGGTGCAAAGCTACACAGAGAAACCCTGTCTCGAAAAACCAAAAAAAAAAAAAAAAAAAAAATAAACCTCCATGTGTGTTTTATTTGGAGCTGGGTGGTGGGCCCTCCCTAAAGAGTAAAAGAGCAAAAACAACAACTTTTAGTTCAATGGAACCATTGTTGCGCCCCTCTCTCCCCACGTACAAGAGTTATTACCTTGGGACCAAGACTTCTATATTAGTAGAGCCCAAAGTTGTAGTTATAGGATGCAGATGTTTTTCTAGTGGATCATTGGGGTTAATAGTGAGAAGTGCCATTGTATTTTCACCTCTTGACCTTCACTCCCATGAATCCTGGCTGTGGGAGAAATCAATATCATCATATACTGGTTACTGACTTAGGTCATACACTTACATCCTAGAAGGTATTTCCCTGCTTTGAAAGTTGTTGCCCTCGAGCTGACACCATAAGGGAGTCTTCAAAAGTCCATTTCCCTGTACTTGCGTGCTAGTTACTTCTAGATGACAGAGAACAAGGGAAGACCAGTGAATTCCAAGAGCACAGGCCTTTTCTATAGTTCACTTGCTGTGACCAAGTAACTTCTTAGCTATAAATAGTTCATGTAAGATACCATGTCAGTGGTATCCACAAATGGTAGCTTTAGTGGAAGAACTGCAGGCAGGAAAAGAAAGGTCATAGCCAGAGCAACCGTCTCCTTTGATAAAACAAAGCACTACTCTTGGAACAGTTGGAGGAGTGAACTTCCTAAATCCACCTGCTCCTAGAGGTCTGTCTGGTGCTGTAAGGAACTGTCATGCAGTGGCTTAGCATTAAACTCTTAGCATTGCTAGCTATAGCCAGATTGACTTTAGTGAGTGGAAATCCATAATACTTAGTCCATACATGGTCTCCAACCCTGTCATCGCTGTGTTCATCAACCTATTGGGCAATGATAAAAGTGCCCAAATGATCCGTTTGGAACACTGGGAAACTGGTGTTTCTAGAAGAGCAATCTGTAGGATGGAAAGTCTTTAAAATACATTTTTAATTAAAATTATTTTATAATATATTTTCTTCATGTTTTTCCCCTCTTCCAGCTCCTCTCAGATCTTCCTCACCTCTCTACCCATGGAACTTTGTGCTCTCTTTCTTTCACAAAATTAACCAAAGAAACAAAACCAAAAACAACCCCTCCCCGCAAAACATTGAAAATCAAAATAAACAAGCAAAAGACCGATAAGGAAAACAAAAAGCCAAAACAAAGCAAAATGGAACAAAAGGGTCTGAAAAAATACTACCAAGTTCATCTTGCACTGGCTAGCTACTCCAGGGCATGGACCTGCCCTGGGTTGTGATGAATACACCCACTGACACTCTCCAGGAGGAAACTGATTTTCCCTTCGCCAGCGGGTGTCAACTGCAGAGAGCGTCTTGCTTAGAGATGCGACCCTGTGTCTACTTCCCCCCTCAGGGGACCCTGTCTGGCTCGAAACTCTGCAGGTCTTGCACATGTTACCACAATCTTTACGAGCTCTTGTGTGTGTATCAGTCCCATATGTGCATGGTGTCTGGAAGACATTGTTTCCTTAGAGTTATCTAACTGTTTATTTTGATTTTCATTTAGAGTCACTCAGAATTCACATCCTTTTTAAGTGTATGTAGCATCTTTTTTTTTTTTTTTTAAACTGACCATGGACTGGGCCACTCAAAACGGTTCAACAAATTTCAAAGAGTGACAGCATGCAGAGCATGCCATAGTAGGTGAGAAATCAGTTGAGTTTATAACCTACGACCTTGCTACAGAGGAAATACAAGTGACCACATAGAAAATTGTAGCTTACACTTAAGGAATAAATAACGTGAAGTTTTTGTGTTGACCACGACTTCCTTGGCTTGTGGGATACAAGTTGCCACAGTGCAGAAGAGCAGCTGGGAGTCCCCGAAGTCTTCCCTTCCCACATTCTTCCTTTGCTCAGCCAACATGAAAAAATGAAAGGCAATGTCCCATTCTAAGGCTCGATGGCAGGGATGAGTATCCTCCTTCAAAATCCAAAGCACAATGTGTGTGTGTGTGTGTAGGCCAGAATGGGATGTCAAGTATCTTTTCCATCTGTGCTTCACCTTAGTTGGTTTTCCCAAAGATTTGTTTATTTTTATTTTATATGTATGTATGTATAAGTACTTGCATATATACATATGTACCACACGCATAGAATACCTTTGGAGGCCAGAAGAGGGCATTAAATCCATAGAACTGGAGTTAGTTGTGAGCTGCTATGTGGATGTTGGGAACAAAAACTCGAGTCTCTCACTGAACCTGAAGCTCACCAATTCAGCGAGACTGGCTAGCCAGTGAGTCCTAGGATTTCTTCTGTGTCTACCTCCTCATTACAAGGAATATAGGTGTGCACTGGAACCAGTTTTTTTTTTTTTTTTTTTTTTTTTTACATGGGTCCTGGGATCTCAGGTCCTCATGGTTGTATGGCAAGCATTTTACCAACAGCCCTCTCTCGACTCTTGATCATAGACTTCTCTACAGTTTTGATCTAAAGCTCTGTTAGCCTTCATGCCCTTTGTTATAAATTAGGCTGAAGAGTCTGACCATCTGGGCATCTTGGTGAAAATCCTGGTGATCGGTGCACTGATGACCCCAAGCAGATACAGCAGGAAATGCCCAGAGACGCTCTTTGGCAGAAGATGGTAGTATGTTGGTGGCCTTGGGAAGACACGTGTGCCCAAGAGGACAGGAAATAAACTCCATGATGATTCAAAGACCTGCCATTTCTGTATACTGGCTGCTGGCTGCTTTAGAGCCATTGTCAATGGGGTCTTGAAAGAGTGGCAGTGGGAAGGTTTTCTGGAGGCAGAGCTCTGAGTGGCGTACCTGGGCATCTATGTTGTGTGGAAGAAATGAAGGGAGTGCCTAAGTGGCTGAAAATGGTCTAGCTAGTGATCCAGGAACTTGGAAGTACTAGAATAAAAGAGATATGGGTAAGGCATGTGAATGGCTATATCACATAAATACTCCATGTTAAGATTTTTAAAAATCACATTTTAAATCATCCACTACAGAAGCAACACTGGGCATCCATGCAAGGAAATGATAATGGAGTCATGAGCAGAGGGTACACAGTGTTAGAGGTAAAGGCAACACATGGGCCAGCAGCCCCAGCCCAGGTTCCCTCTTAGGAAGATGAATTTCACAGTGCCCTTAAGAATAACTGGTCTGATTGCAGCAGAATCCACTGGTGAGCATCTGATATGACATTGTTCTTTAAAGAGGCCAATCAGCCACGTGAGGGAAAGCTGACTACATAGGCTCTCTTTATCCCATAAGGACCAGTGTTTTGTTCCATTAGGAATAGACATGGTTCATAAGTTTGCCTTAAAAAAAAAAAAAACAGACCCTCAGCATCACAATCCAAGGGCTTCCATGTGCTCAACCAATTCATAGGCAAGGAGTCCCATAAAATCTATCATTCAAAGAAAAGGTTCATATTCCCATGAAGACATCCCTCCCAGTTAACAGTAAACAGGCATAGAAAAATTACAGTCTCTTTATGGAATAAGACACAAGTCAGCAAGTTTAATAACTATTGGGAAGGCAATGGAGAGATACAGGTCAACCAAAACTAACTTAGGAAACATGGAGTGCAGGTGATGATGAACTCAGGGAAGATGAGATCATTTTTCCACCTGCCAGGTGAGCAACTTGGTTGAGGTGGCATGGGCCGTGAGTAGCCAGGACTGAAGTTCTCAACTGTGAAACCTGAGCTTTGGCTGCTGAGGCGGTTCTGGAAACATCCTCGTGCACATGTGTGTACACATGTTCCATTTCAGTTCCCACAGGAGGGCAAGTGACCAGGTTTCTCGGCAACCGCGGTTCTTCTGTGCTCTGTGATTCCCTTTGGCATGACGTAGATTTCACCACTCCAATCCATACTGCTCTCTGCATTTTATAGTATTATTTTTGTTTATATCATCTTTTATTTTATAAAATCCATATACTTTATATATTAGCCAATTTAGACTGTTTCTCATTAAAATACTTTAATGTACTAATTCTCTGAAGTGAAGGAATCGACTTCACTCATTTCTCTAATTTCACACTCATTTCTCTAATTTCAAACATTAAAACACGAGAAGTAAAGCATCCAGCTGAGTTTTGCATTTGAAAACTCAGTTTTAGTAGAATAAATACTTCAGAATGGCAGGTAAGGAATTAACAGGCCAGAGGTTGAATTAGTAATGTTGATATAGCTTATCACTTTGTTTATTGCTATTACTAATCTATCTTTTAATGTACAAATTAGGCAGATTGAAAATTCTAATTCACAGGATGACTAAGAGGTGAGATGCATCCACTTGCTCTTTATCCACGGATATTTATCTGCTGTTTAATGTTCATCTTTCATGTCTTGAGTCTTTTGCTGAGCCGTGTGTGCTCATCTGAGCATACACCATTTCTCTTCTTGCTGTGGTTTTCTCTGGACTCGGTGGCACTGTGGTTGGGCAATTCCACGTGGACTTCCTTAGGCACCTGCAAGACAGGACCACAAAACTCCCGTGGATGTCCACCTCTGCTATTATCCAACCTCTTTAGGCTGATTTAACAGGACCCCCCACCCCAAGAAAATACCAGGCATTTGAAAGGTGATGTCAACATCAATTCTGAGATTCCAGGGCAAACTTTTATGCATGTGCAATAACTCGACTAGCTTCAGGGTGCAATTCCCTACTGCAAACTCTTGTTTTTTCAAGATCCTGGCCAGTCAGTGCGGAGTGATTCCATTTAAGCAGCTGTTATTTTGACCTAGATTTGATAAACTACTCCTGCCCTTTCAATAATAATGGGTCCCCATGACTGGTTTGTGCTGTGTGAAGAGACAGAGGGTGTCTTGTTGGAAAGCATTTGCTCTCATTCAAACACCCCGATGTTTTTTTAACCATGAAAAGGACTTTGCTGACTGCGCTGGGTGCACAGGCAGGCTCTGGGCACTGAATGTTCCCTTAGCATCTGAGCTAGAAACAAATAACAGATTATGCAACAAAACCTCTCAAGGTTTTGCTTTTCTGTTTCCAGGCCCGGGCACTCTTTCTGCTCTTTCTCACACCATGGGCAGCTCAGGAAGAAAATGGAAAAGCCCTCTCTGCTGGAAATGCACCAAGGGCAGAAACTAGGCCACCCAGTGCCAGTGATTCCCTGGGCTCCCGGCTGCTGTGGAAGCTTCCTCCTTAGCTCATTCAGAACCAGTTTTCAGTGTTTCAGAACCAGGCTGCTAAGGCACATGTAGATGGCGAAGAGCATTGTGGGAACTGAAGAGCACTGTGGGAACCAGAGGTGATTGCAGGTGGCTTTCTGAGCCACCATGAGAAAGCTCAGACCATTTGTTAGATTCTCCCCATATTTGAAAGCTGTCTCTCTAGGCCAGAAGAGAAAGGCCCTTGTTTTTTTTTTTTTTTTTGGTTTTTTCGAGACAGGGTTTCTCTGTGTAGCTTTGCGCCTTTCCTGGAACTCGCTTTGGAGACCAGGCTGGCCTCGAACTCACAGAGATCCGCCTGCCTCTGCCTCCCAAGTGCTGGGATTAAAGGCGTGCGCCACCACCGCCCGGCTGGCCCTTGGTTTTTATATATTTATTCTATATGAGAATAAACCGGTGAGAATGGTTATTTGGTTTAATTTCTCGCAAATGATACGCCATTGGCTCTGGGAACTTAATTGTGCACTCAAAATTGCAAAGATAATCCAACCTTAGCACAGGCTGCTTTTGTTCTGTTGGTCACTGTATATTGAACAAAGCTATCCCATAACCCACAATGCTTGAAGCTTTCCCCTAAAAGCAAAGTAGCCACCTCTTACCTTTGTACTGCAAACTGTATTCTCAGAGATCACATGGTCACTCTTGGTTTCTGTGACTTCTAGAGCTAAAAGAAGATATAGAATTTGACCAACATAATTGAAAAAGATATTGTATAAGAATATCCTTAATAAGGAAGGACTAGAGAGGCAATGTAATGCACTTAACAAATATTACTATTAGAATTGCTGGCTTGCATTTTTTCAAAATTCTTTTATTACTATTAGTTTATGTGTATTGGTGTCTTGCTTCCATGTATGTTTGTGCAACAAGTATGTGCCTGGTGCCCTTAGAAGTCAGAGGGTGATGAATCCCTTGGAAGTGGAATTACAGATGGTTGTAAGCCACTGTCTGGGTGCTGGGAATTGAACCCTGGTCCTTTAGTAGAACAGTTAGCACTCTTAACAGCTCAGCCATCTCTCCAGCTCTAGTTTATATTTTGACTTTTGTTTTCCACTGGTAATTTGTTTATGGTACTGAGCCTGTTTTACCTGTGTCTGGTTAACATAGTCAAATTCTTCTGGGCTGCTAATAGTATCATTCAGTTCAGTCTGAGCAGGCTCAGACCTAGTGAACAAGGCATTCTACTTTGGACTCTTCTACCTGGTGCTGTGGGACCACAGGACACACCAGTTTGTGAGGATATTTGACAGGTTTGGGCATGAGCATGTTCTCTGAGTTCAAGGAGAGACCCTACTAAGAACACCAGGCTGAGGTAGAAGTTTCCAAACATCAATGATCTATGATGTGTTGACTTGTGACTTCTCATTGTATTTTAAGCCCAACAGTTGGGAACTGAGCAGAGAATACATATCTATATAATATGAATAAAACTAAACAACAATAAAAATGGGCTACTATTTCAGTAGTCTATGATTTCAACACTGTTTTATAGTGCTTACTTCCTCTCCAATGCAGTTGATATATAATTGAACTAATTTACTTTCTGTTATGAATAATAAGAATGAACAGTCCAGGCTGTCCTCACGCCTTGTCACCTGAACATTAGCTAGGCTTGTGAATATACACTACCAAAGCAGGCTGACACTCATCACCCTAGTGGTTCAATGCTGAAACTACACAGTGTTAGTGGAGGGAGGCCCAGTGCAGACACACAGCTTGAAAAGCCCTGCTTATTGTCTACAGGAAAGAGAAATGGTTGACAAAACAGGGTGAGCGGAGCGTGATGGTATACACCTGTAACCCCAGCATTCACAAGGCTGAGGCAGGAGGATCCTGATTCTAAGGCTAGCCTGGGCTACACAGCGAGCCCTTGTCTAAAAAGCAAACAAACAGCAAATACCCTTCCCCAACTAACCAAACAAGCAATAGCAGCAATGTGCTAATTTACTGGAAACTAATATTTGGAGCTGTGTGAATATAAACGGAAAATTTTGATTTAATGAAGAGTCTACGTAGATTATTTTTGCAGCTATCTGATTCTAGTTTGAAGAGGAAGTTATCCATTTATTTTTTTTTCCCTAATGAACAGGAGGCCAGGGAAGGGCATTGTAGAGCTTGAGACAGAAGGGAGAGGCATCTTTAAGATGGTGACCAACCTGTTAAAATGCCATCAAGGTGGTCCACCATGAACTTTGCATCTTCTTCTGTGAAGCACATGGGCGGTTTTATTTTGAGCACGTTCCTGTGAGGGCCGTCGGCACTGAGAAGAACTCCTTTTTCTTTCATCCTAATCAGTGCAGGAAATGAAGAGCTGTGAGCACATGCAGTGGGGGGGATGAAGGGCTGTGAGCACATGCAGTGGGGGGGATGAAGGGCTGTGAGCACATGCAGTGGGGGATGAAGGGCCGTGAGCACATGCAGGAGGGAATGAAGGGTTGTGAGCATGTGCAGTGGGGGAATGAAGGGTTGTGAGCATGTGCAGTGGGGGATGAAGGGCCGTGAGCACACGCAGTGGGGGATGAAGGGCCCTGAGCACACAGTGCATTCACGAATCTCCACTGTAAAAGCCCAGGTTTAGCCGGGCGGTGGTGGCGCACGCCTTTAATCCCAGCACTTGGGAGGCAGAGCCAGGAGGATCTCTGTGAGTTCGAGGCCAGCCTGGGCTACCAAGTGAGTTCCAGGAAAGGCGCAAAGCTACACAGGGAAACCCTGTCTCGAAAAACCAAAAAAAACAAACAAACAAACAAACAAACAAAACAAAACAACAACAAAAAAAAGCGCCCAGGTTTAACTGAGTCTTAGGGTCTCCTTTTTCAGAGAGATGAAAGTAAGGAAATCAAGTGCTCAAGGGGCCAAGACAGCAAAGAGATGAGATGAATTTACTTGTAGATGATGTGCTGGGCTTCGGCTGTTGCGGGCATCCTTTTCTCATGGTCCTTCACCAAATCAATGCCAATAAAAAGGCCAACACCCCTGAAGAAGAGGAAAAAGAGTCCATGTGTACTCTCTGAGCTCCATACTGTCACCAAATGACTAATGCCGAGCTGAGTGTGACATCGTTTAAGTGGAAATACAACTGACTTTAACTCAAGACCCCTCCAGTGTCACAGTGGCTTCTCACGTTCAAAACATGTTTTGTCATCAGAGATCTCCCACCTCTGTGCTGATATATTGTGCACCCTGATAAACTTCCCTGGGGATCAGAGAACAGAACAGCCACTAGATTAGACATAGAGGCCAGACAATGGTGGCACACACATCTTTAATCCTATCACTCGGGAGGCAGAGATCCATCTGGATCTCTGAGTTCAAGGTCACACTGGGAACAGAGCCAGGCATGGTGACACATGCCTTTAATCCCAGCACTTGAGATATCATGTCTTTGCTTGGCAAGAACACACGCTTTTAATCCCAAGAAGTGAGGGCAGGAAGCAGGAAAGTGTGAGGACCAGGAACTAGGAGCTTTTTAGAGCAGTTCAACTGAGACCCTCAGGGGTGAGGACTCAAAGGCTTTCAGTCTGAGGATTCATGGAAACAGGATCAGCTGAGGACTTGGTGAGGTAAGGCTGACTGTGGCTTGTTCTATTCCTCTGATCTCTCAGGAAAGCTTTATTAGGGTGCACAATATATCAACCACACACCTCACTTGATTTTATAAGAGAATCATACTTTAAACAATTTGTGTTTATATGCATGCATGTATATATGTGTAGGGAATGTAGGTGTGCATAGACACGTGTGTGCATGTGCCCATGGTGGGCAGAGGCCAACCTCAGTGGTGTTAGGCAGGGGCCATCCCTCTTAACACAGGGTCTCTCTCTGGCCTAAAACTTGCTGATTAGGATAGGCTGTGAGTGCTATGATTACAAGTGAGCACCAGCGCATCTGGCTTTGTTATGTAGGTTCTGGGGACCAGTTTGGGTCCCTGAGCTTATACTGCAAACTCTTCACCTTCTGAGCAATCTCCCCAGTCCTCAAACAGCACTTGCCACCATTTCACTTCTCAGATTGCAAGTTTTTATAACCATCTATGACAAACACCCAGCAATGGAGTTAGCATTTTCAGCCTTATCCACAGATCATTTGGAGTCATCTTATCTTCCTTCCTTTCATTTCTTGGGCTTAAAATTATCCTAACTTTACAGAAAAGAAAACCTATAAATATGAGGAAAGATATGTACCAAAATGTTACCAGGGTGGTTCCCGAGTCCTGGATTAGGACCAATCTTTGCTTTCTCTGTTTCTCAGTGTATCATATACTTTCATTCAACTTTTCAAGTTTACAAGATTGTTATGGAAAAACAAATGAGTGCATGATGGTCAGTCAACAGACCTGATGTCCCCGATCATTGGGTGCTTAGCCTTCTGTTCGTCCAGTAATTTAGTGAGGTAATTCCCCACTCTGATAGCATTTCCTTGAAGGTTTTCATTCTCAATTACATCCAGCACAGCCAACCCAACCGCACAGGACACCGGATTTCCTCCATACTACAGACAAAGATGAGAAAACAACAATGGAATTACTGGTATTGCTTCATTCATGAGAAATTTGCCATTCAACATATGTCTGAAAAACAAAACCAATTTTAATGCCTTCAGCAGTCCCCACAAAGGTGTCTATTATTAAAGGCAAGAATGCTTACTGTATATGTAAAAATTTTAACTGAATTTTCTTTTGTAATACTAACCTCTCAGGCTTAGAAGACAGAATGATTTTATTCATTGGAATTGAGTGAAAATTCACTCGTGGTTATATTCTCCAGGATGTATATCTAGTGTGAGGGAAAGGGATCCATTGGTTCATCCAAATAACAACAGAAAGTGTTAGATTGTGAATTAAAGATTCCAAAGTGTGGTTCAGTAGGGTGAATCAGTGTGTCTGTCTTTAAAGATCTGAAAGAAAACAGCTAAGCACTATTTCCTCTGAAAAACAAACTCTTTCTATGATTGGATGCTTGCTTTGGCTGTAACAGTTGGTGCTGTGCATACTACAGTGACTCTTCCAAGCCTAAAGCTTCTTACTTTGGGGGAATAAAGCCACAGAAATAAAGCTTTCCAAAGATCAACGCTGAGCATCTCTTATGAGGGTTGACTAACGTTCATGGTAATGAATCATCTAAAGGCTTTCAAAGTGTTCAGGAAATTTCAATATGACACAAAGATCACATTGTTTGTTAATAAAGCGCGCCGAAGATTAGCAGGATAGTGGTCTGTTATCAGAAACCTAACAAGAATGTTATCGGAAGAGGAAACGTACAAGGAAAGAATACAAAGGGAATAAAGTCTGGTTTGGTTGATGTTTGACAAGAATATTAGAGTGGTTTAGGGTAACATGGAGCCCTTTTCTTTATTGTGTTGGAAAAAAGTCTAAGAATATGCATGATTTTCCCCTCTTAGAATTAGAGCTGTGAACCCAGACTTACTGTGTTGAAATACTCCATGCCAGAGCTGCTGAAGGCTTCTGCAATCTCTTTGGTTGTCACCACACAGGACATGGGGTGACCATTGCCCATTGGTTTCCCCATGGTGACAATGTCTGGAACGAAGTCTTCACCGTGCATTTGAAAGCTCCAGAAATGCTTCCCAACTCTGCCAAAGCCTACTTGAACTTCGTCAGCAATGAACACGCCCCCTGCTCTGCGAATATGTCTAAAAAGCAAAGATCTATGTTGATGCCCTCAGACCATCGAGTGTCCCCAGAACTGCCCAAGGAGACTATTGAAGACAGAGAAGTGTTAACCCAAAGCCTCTGTCTGTGTTAAAAATATTCTAGGACTCAAAACCTTGGAGAGACATTACAGGGTAATCACATGATTTCTAGATGAGATTTACCCCATACTGCCCGGATGTATGCTACTTAAAGTAAGCTGTACTGCAACATTTCACTTGGGAAGAGAGTTGGACAAGTGGCTCTGACCAGGGTTAATCTTCACGTGTTTACTAGTTAGCAAGGTGTAAGGTATGGGCCATTGAGGCAGGATGCCCTGCAGGAGCTTGAGTATATATAGTTCTGGACACTGAACCATGTTAAACTCTCTATTTGCTGGATCTTGGTTATGATCAGGGGACAGCTAGAGTCCCGAGGCTATAGGCAGTCAGCAGTTTTGCCAGCTAATCTGGAAGTATGACCTTGTAGACTTGCCACAGTGCTTGCCCTCAGCTTGACCAAGGATGCCCAAGTCAAGTACATACTCAGCCACTTTCTGGAAGTAGCCTGCTGGAGGAATAATTTGTCCACCACAACTCTGCATGGATTCAGCAATAAAGGCGGCAATCTATACAAGAGAAGATGGGGTGAAAATCTAGACAAGACAGGCTCCCCTCCTACCCCCCAAAAAGGAGAGTTTCCTCCGAAACAATAGGTTTTCATTTTAAAGATTTATTTTCATTAATGTGTATGGGTGTTTTGCATGCATGTATGTCCATGTACCATGTACATGCAGTGCCCAAGGAGGCCAGAAGAGGGCACTGGATCCTCTGCAACTGAAGTTACAGATAGTTCTTAAACTGCCATGTAGGTGCTGGGAACCAAACCTGGGACTTGAGAGAATAAGTGCTCTTAATGGCTGAGCCATCTCTCTAGCCCCAAGAACACACTATTGTAAAGAAGATTTATCTTTAGTTTTATGTATGTGCACCCCCGCCTCTGTGTATATGTGTGTGTACATGTGTGCAGATGCTCAAGGAAATCCGAAGCCCTCTGGAGATGGAGTTGTAAGCAGTTGTGAAGCACCTGACATTGGTGCCAGGAACCACATACTTGGGTCCTCTTGCAAGAGAAGTATGTGTTCTTCTTGATGGCTGAGTCATCTTTCCAGCCCTTCAAGTAGGTTTAAAATGGCTAGAAACAGACCCATGGGGAGTGCTACATAGACTGTTAGTTACAAACAAAAGCTATCTGTGGCAGAAGAGCATGGATCTAAATGAAGTCCTGGGATGCCAGGAAAGCCACCATGGGAAATGGAGGCCATGAGAGGAGGGCTTCATAATTAAGAGGCAATCTTTTTTTTTTTTTTTTGGTTTTTCGAGACAGGGTTTCTCTGTGTAGCTTTGGCACCTATCCTGGAACTCTCTCTGTAGTCCAGGCTGGCCTTGAACTCACAGGGATCTGGCTGCCTCTGCCTCCCGAGTGCTGGGATTAAAGGCGTGCACCACCACCGCCTGGCTTAAGAGGCAATCTTTTTGTCAGGTTGTGCTGAGTAAAAGTAATGTTTTGATGTCTGTGATAGGAACTTTTGCAAACTGATCTAGGTTCAAACGGTATGAGCTTGGTGCCCATTCCCAAGTCAGTAAAGTAGGACTGCTTGAGGCTAGAGTCCAGCACCAAGGGAGTGGGTTTGGAGCCTCTGGCTCCACACCAGGGCTACATTGCTATACCTCTAAGTCCGGATTTGAACCGGCCTTTCCTCCAAAGCTGGGCATCTCAACAGAAACCAGAAGGGAAGCGTGTCAGAGGCCATGGGAGGAGAAGTTCAAAGTGGCCATCACTGAAGGAAGAGGAGGAAGCTAAAGAAAGGCACAAGGAAAGAACTCCAGAGAACCAAGTCTGCCTTCATGAGGAAAGAACTCCGGAGAACCAAGTCTGCCTCCAGACTGCTTCAGCTGCCTGAACATGGGTTAGTCTGCACCTCAGAGGTATTCAGTGTCTTAGCTATAAAATAAGGCTGCTGACTCCAGAGATCTCTGTTCTGACCTTCCATGACTTCCCAAGCACAGCTAACATTTAGAAGCATATGCCTCCTATTTATTTCTTCATAGCTTTCAGCCTTGCTAACACGATGGCATCAAACCCCAAACTATATAGTACTGATAATGTTAAAAAAACAAACCAAACCAAAAAAACCCAAACCAAAACACAACAGAAAAACAAAAATCACCTAGGCCCTCCATTAGCAGCAGAATTCATATCCTCTTGTTGAAGAAAAAAAAAATCTTTTTTGAAAGCATTATTTAGCATCTGAAACTACAGGAAGGAGTCTCCTAAGCTGTATAGTAGGTAGAGCTTTGGGCCATCTGCACAGAGATGTCACAAGGACCTTGAAAGCAAAACAGGGATGGGGATGGGAGTGTGGAAGTAGGAGTGTGTGTGTGTGTGTGTGTGTGTGTGTGTGTGTGTGTGTGTGGTGGGGTGGGAGACACTCTAGAAACAAGAATGGCTCTTCTGTCATGAAGGTAAAAATATTTTAATTCACTAGAAAGGGCAAATCGTTTCTATTTAATGAAGTATTTGTATCATCATGTCTGTGCTACAAACCAAGGGATGTCAAGCTGTGTTTAATCTGCACCCAGGTAGCCCTGCGGTGGTGGAGAATAGAACATGAATCTGTGGCCAGCAGGGCAAAGTCTGAAAACATAATGCCTTTCTTGCTCTTGAGAACTCCGGTGCTGTCTGGGAAGTCCAGCCCCAGGCGGAAGGGCCCAGGTGGAAAGGCCATGTTTCTGTCTTGGCTTAGTGAGGAGCTGAGCCTTAGTTCTGTGGTTCCAGGAAGCCCACTAGCTCTGGGCAGTACCACAGCTCCCCTGAGGATCTGAGAGCTTGGACTGATCCTGACACTGAAGCCCCTCTGCCTCTTTGCTTCCCCCATGATCTTAACAGTTGGAAGAGCCTGACCTTAGGAACTAGACCCTGTCTAGTACCTGAGAGATCAGAATTAGGCCATCAGCACTGGAGAAGGAAGGGTAAGTGATTATATTTCTAAGATAAATAAAAATTTACCAGGACAGCGTACTGTTGAAACACAAATCAAGTGAAAATGTAACCAGCAAAGAACAGAAGGGAATTTTAGATTTAACCCTCTTTCTTCTTTGTAGAGAATTCCAACTATTATAACTATTTCCATAAAAGACTTTAAAAGCATTTCCCACAATGCCCACCTTCCTTCCGTTGCTATGAGCATCTTCAATGATTTTCTTCACTTCGTCTGCATATGCTGTGGCTGCATCTTTGTGGTCCTCTCTGTATTTCCCTCTGTAAGTATCTGGACTTGGTGCCTAGAACATCAGATGGTACAGTTTCTCATTATTTGCCTCTTGACCAAACTTGAAAACCAAGGGAACATCTATTTCCCCACCAGGGCATGTTAGAGGGTGGCCATGTTGACCCAAGCACCCCCAGTGCCTTTTTTTTTTTTTTATCTTCTGTACATTTCTGAATGCTGTGAAGAACTGACATCTTTGAATTGTGAGCTGGAGCGTAGAAATCCCAGACCCTCTAAATCAAAATGTTATCTCTATTCACATAGAAAGCAAACTCAGATTGATAAGTGCAATGACATCATATAAAAATAACAAGCAGTGGAGACTGAACTAATGACTGTACGTAAAAAAAACTTGGACTATTGATTATATCACATACCACAATCTCGTAGGAAACTTGGATGCCTTAGCGCTTATTCTTAAGGTCTTGAAATAAAGCAGTGAGGATTCTCAGAGTCTACTGACCCTCGCTTAACACAACCATAGGAAATGAATTTCACTGTTTTGACAACTTGTCTGGCTTCTCTATTTGATGCACTAGACCTTTACAAGAATTCACAGTATTTACATAATTTATATTATTTTGTAAAATTTTATCATTCTTTTTTTAAAAACTTTTTATTGATTCTTGGTGGATTTCACATCCTGCATCCTGATCCCATTCATCTCCCCGTCCCTTCATATCTACCCTTTGCCCTTGCAACCTCCCCCCCAAAATAAAATAAATTTTAAAGGAAAAATGAAAAAAACAAAAAGCAAAAACAAAAGCAAACAAAGCAAAACAAAAAGTCTCGGTATGGATGCTGTAGTGGGACACAAGAGTCACACAGTGTACCCTTCAGTCCACGCATCTTTACTTGTAAGTGTTCATTGCAATGAGTCGTTGGTCTGGTTTGAGGCCTCTGACTTTGGCTTTGTGTAAATTATTTTTATGACAGTCATGGAAACTCATTTAGCTCTGAGTGTTGATCTAGTACTAGTAATCGGAAGAGTAACTGAAGATGAGCGGGCACAAAAATGAACCAATAGCTGTTAAAAATCTGATCTACCAATTCCACCACTAAACTTTTCTACCACGATTCTCATTGTGAGCCACACACTGCCAGTGTGTGGCCCCGAGTTCAGCACGTTACATAACTGCTCTGAATCTTCGTTTCCTTCCCCTGGTTCCGCTCTGCTTTGAGGGTTGGGCTGGATGACAATAGACATTCTAGCCCCAGCATTCTCATCACAGGACTTGGGGATATTTACCACGTGCACAAATTCCTTCTTGTCATCTTTGCCCTTCTGAAACTTATAGGGACTGATCTCAATTACTGATGACAGGTGGCCATGGTAAGCACTGAAATGAAAAAGAAAAGCAATGGAAATGTTTCCAAGAAAGGTGTTTTTCTAGTATATGAAAACAGTGTTTATAACCACCCTGTGTTAGTCGTCTGGGGAGAATTTCAATGCCGGTGCCACATTTAACTGTATAACCAGATCTAGTCTGTCACGACAGTACTGGCCATTTGATATGTCCATTTCCCCTCATACATGCAATGAAGTACATGAAAAGTACAGTATGTGTCCTCATAGGCAATGGTTTTTATTACAGTAGGAAAAAATAAACATTTTTTGAATTATATTGCTAAATTAGATTCTCTAAACTTGAATGTTTTTATATCTTCATGCAGTCTTGTGATTTGAGTTTTCTACATTCATTTTTTTTTTTTTTTTTTAAAAACTATATTTTTATTTTTTCTCTGTCTTGTTTGGCTCTTTCTGTATAGCACATCGCTTCCCATGCCTGCCTCGAACTCGCAGAGAGCCGCCTGGCTCTGCCTCCCGAGTGCTGGGATTAAAGGCGTGCGCCACCACCGCCCGGCTGTTTTCTACGTTCTTAAACATTTTAAACACTCATTCATTTCTTGTGTGCACATGTGCAGCATGGCACAGCTTGCAAGAGTTAGGACTCTCCTTCTACTGTGTGGGTCCAGGGGACCAGACTCAGGGTGTCAGGCTTGCCAAGCAAGTACCTGCTGAGCCACCTTACCAGCCTGCATTTTAAAAACATAGACCTCGGCCTTGAACTCCTGGCCTCAAGTGATTCTTCTCTCTCAGTTGGGCCTACAGGTATGTGCCATCATGCCTGGCTAGTAAGTCTGAAATATATTTTGTTTTCTCCTTCCTTCCTTCCTTCCTTCCTTCCTTCCTTCCTTCCTTCCTTCCTTCCTTCCTTCCTTCCTTCCTTCCTCCCCCTCCTCCTCCTTTTAATTTTCCTGTTTTTACATCCTAACCGAAGCTTCCCCTCCCTTCCCTCTTCCCAGCTCCCCACCTTCCCTCCTTCCCCCCACCCCATCCACTCCTTTCCCACTGTTTCTCTTCAGATACAGGTGGGTATCCCATGGATATCAGCCAGCCATGGTTTATCAAGCTGCAGTGAGACCAGGCACCCCCTCGTCCACTAAGGTTGGATGAGGTGATTTGGCAGGAGGAAAGGGTCCCCAAATCAGGCTACAGAGTCAGAGACATCCCCCGCTCTTGCTGCTAGGAGTGCCACAATTTTATATGGAAGCATTGACATGGTTTTCTGATTGGGATGCTATCTAAAGGATGCTCAGTTGGAGACATCAGGCAAACACTAGTTCTTCTGAGAGATGACTGAGAAGCTACAAAATTCTTTTCTTTCACTTAACACACACATGGCAATGGTATTTCTCTTTCTATTTCTTGCCCAGAAGTGCAATCAGCAGATGTGGAGAGAAAAGTCTAAAAACCCATCCACAGATAATTCCAAATAGAGATCCCCTGGCCTAGATTGTACAGGAAACTGCAAACCAGCAACAAAAGGATGAGAATCCTAACTGAAAAAAAAATGGTAAAGAATACAAAAAGGCAATCTTCAAGAGATGATAAAATCATAAAATTTATATGAGAAGATTTTCAAATCAGCAATGCCAATTAAGATATGATATACCCATTAGATTAGCAACAACTAGAAAAAGGCAGAAAGCTGGTTAGTATTGGGTTTGGTGACTATGGAGAGGGGACCTTTCTTGTGCTGTGTCTGGGGCTGCAACCACGTTGGAGACAAATATAGAAACATTTAGTCAAATTAACGGCACCTTGATATACCTTGCTGGCCAGCCGTCTTGTTTCTGGAATTTATCCCTAAGGAATTCTCAGACTGTCCTGTGGAGGACAAAGTAGAAGGATCTCTGCTCGTGCTGGGAGCAGATGTAGTCAGTGCCTATCATTGGGGGTGCTGTACAGTGAAAACAGCACCGTAACACCCACCGTACGGCGGCAACTCCCCACTTGGAGCCAAGGGCACTGGCAACATCACTAGTCTGTTTGCTGTCGTGTAAAGCAGACATTGGATTTTTGATACTCAGTGAGAAAAAAAGAATGTAATACATGTCAATATAGTTGGTGTTGATTACACATTGAAATGACAACATGTTGGCTACCCCAAACTGCAAGAACATTTAAAATCCCATACATGGCTCACTCTCTGTTTCTATTGGTCAGAATTGAGTTAGAGGAATGGAACATATTTCAAGAATTCTGTGTGGAATGAAATGTGGAAACAGTCCTACAGTAACTTTGGTAAAGTAGATGCATGTAAGATACCACATGTTTTAGATGATATAAAAAGTAAAAGGGTGTGAAAGTGAACCGAGTTAGTTGGGAGGAGGAAAGGGGTCAGTAGAAGGGTGAGGTAGACAAGAGGGTAATGGTGGTGAATATGATTAGAAAACACAATGCACAGGCATGAAAATGTCACAATGAAATCCATTATTATATATAGTGAATATGGACTAGTAAAACATTTTAAATAGCATAAAATAGATACATTAAACATATTATCATTTTCCATAATAATATGTTTTTATTACATGGTTTTTATTACAGTAGGAAAAAGAAACATTTTTTGAATTATATTGCTAAATTAGATTCTCATTTATTTATTATATATATAAATCCTCATTTATATATATATACATATATATATATACAAAATACATTATTATAGTTGTCCATAGGTGATGGAGGATGAGAATTTTAAAAGAGAAATGCCCCACCCCAGGTATGTTTACGTTCTAATACACAGAATCTAAGAATATGCTTCATGACAAAGATGATTTTTCAGGTCTATTAAGGACCACTCAATGAGGGCATTATTCTGGATCATCTGGGTGGAGCCCACATAGTCACAAATGTCCTATAAGTGAAAGTAGGAGATAGGAGAATGATGAGCAAAGATGGAGGTGTGAGGCTAGAAGCAAAGGCTGAGTGAGGTGATGGGTGACTTTGAAGATGAAGGCCGGGACTGTGAGCCGTGAGATACAGACGTAAGTGGAAGAGCCACATTGCCACCAGATGACCCTGATTTCAGCTCAGTGAGTTAGCTTAGCTTTCTGACTCACAGAAGTAATACAATAATTTTGTATTATTTGAACCCATATGCTTGGAGCAACAAATGCAGCAGCAATAGAATGGATAATCCCATCAAGAGGAGTCTACAGGACGACACAAAATGAGGTTCCTTGTTTAGTTCCACTTTGGGTTTGTGGAGTGAGGGGGTAGACAAAGTAATTTAGAAAATGTTAGTAAATAGGGCTGTTAAATTTTTTGTTTAAAATGAGCAAATTCATGTTGGGGAGGTAATGTGACCATTAGTAGCTGTGAACAAATGAAAAAGTACTAAAGTTTTAAATCTTCTATAAGTTGCCACCTTTAATATTAAGTACAGTGGCTAATCACGGTAGTGGAGCAAATGTTTGGATTTTAAAGAAATTAATTATGGTTGGTTTTTTTTTTTATTTTGGAAATGATAGAGTTATGCAGAGGCAGCAGTAGGTGCAATTGTGTCAAATGTCAGCCCAGATTTACAAGTCCACAAGGCTGCAGCTGTCAAGACATGCAGGAAAGTCTCCCTCATTTTCAGGAGCTTAGAAAGAGTGAGTTAGCCTCTGGATTTAAGCTAGATTAGACACCTTATTGTGTCATTTCAAAACACTGTTCCATGGATCCACTTTCTTCCATAAGGGCCTGTGTCTTAGCATAGATAAGTTCAGTATAGACTGGCACACTTCTGGCTTTGAAGGGGCTTCTCCCTTGGAGACCTTGTGCCTAAGACTTACTGGTCAAGAGTGATCACATCCTGGTGGCCTCGGAACTGCCGTGCCAGGCGTAAGGCTAAGTCGTTGGCTTCGGATCTATTGAGATAGAGAAAGGACAAAGTGACAATCTCTTCTTAGAATGGCTCAGAGTTAGTTACAAAAATTGTAAGATGACATTCAGAAATGCATAATGTGGAATTGAGGTCCTCTTTCCTGGTCTATCTCGGTCACCTTAAATTCTCAATGTCACTTTCTAACACATGTGTCACAGCCATTAAGGGCTAAAACACATAGAAGAAACCCAGAAAAATTACAGTCAAGCTTTCCACTTCGCACAGCCGCATCAGCGATGACTAGCTTTAAGGATACTGAAAAGCCCCATTGTCCGCCCTATCTCAGGAGGGATGGAAGACCCTCTAGCCTGGCTGCCAATCCATGTTGCATTGACTCAATACTTGATTAGTTTCCTTATCTATAAGGTGAACATCGTACGTTTTTCTACCTAGCTCAAGAGTCTAAATATACTCTTCTTATGTGGAGAAAAAATGCTCAAGGGATGCTTGTGATCAGCTAAATGTTTGCTTGTTTATTCTCACAATAATGCTGCAAGGCAAGTATTGTCAGCTCCTTTTCTATGGGCAAGGCAACAGCCTTGGAGAGGCTAAGCAACCAGAACAAGATTGACAGCGGATTGGACATATTGCCAAGATTTAGACAGGCACCTGTGTGATTTTGAGACTATTTTTTTTTTTTGCAGTAACTATGCAGTATCACATGTGCTCTTCTTTTTTTTTTTTTTTTTTTTTTTGGTTTTTCGAGACAGGGTTTCTCTGTGTAGTTTTGGTGCTTGTCCTGGATCTCGCTCTGTAGACCAGGCTGGCCTTGAACTCACAGAGATCCACCTGGCTCTGCCTCCCGAGTGCTGGGATTAAAGGCGTGCGCCACCACCGCCTGGCTTCACATGTGTTCTTGAAGGACAGTGCTGTTTGGAACCATCCCTCTTTGATAGTCTAGGATCCTCTAGAGATGAAAGTTAAATATTAAATTTATACAAGGCAAGAATGATTTATAACAACACGGGAGACTCTCAAATATCTCCTCAGTTCTTTATAAGACAAAATAATGATGCTCTCATTATAAAATACCTTGTGGAAAAATGAGTCACAGGAAATCATACAAGTAGACAGTATAGCTTTCTAAATATCAAATTCAGTGCATTTATCACTTTTGAAAATAGGAATGCTATATTCAGCTTTCCCCAAACATCACATCACACTTCCAGCTTCACACATCCTTGGGCATGTATGTGCAAACCACACTTTCTGATGTCTGTATAGTTGTCCATAGAATGGATACATAGCCATTTGTGCTTACAGAATTTAAAAGTTGGAATGTATCGTTACTTGGATTTTCTTGTGTTTGTGTTGGGAAACTATGCTCAATTTTTGTAGGAAAGCAAGTCGGTAGAAAATCTTATGAAATTATCACTTGTTTAGTAGGATAATTTATTGGCTGAAATCTGCATTTATGTATTGAAATGATTATGTGAACCTGGTATTTTTATTACACTTTACTTTGTGACAAGATGATGTCACTGGATCCTGTTAGGTCAGAGTCTTAAACAATACAAAAAAGCTTCGCTCCTAATAAAGGTCACTTAGTGAGTGGCAAGAATTTTCTTAAATCATTCTAGACATCTGTGTCACACCACACATCAAAAGAAAAAGGTACACAGGCGTAAAGGGGGAGTGAGGATGCCGGAAAGCAGACACGTACCCGGAATTTGTAAAGTAGCAAACCGAGAGCGTCTGTGGCAGGGTGGCTGTAAGGCGTTTGGCGTACTCCACGATGTTGTCGTGCAGGAAGCGAGAATTCGTATTTAGTATTTCCATCTGTTTCGCCGCGGCTTTGACCACTTCTGGGTGACAGTGTCCCACTAAAATGTAGGACATAAAGGAACAGTCAACAGTTCTAAGAGCTTGGGAGGAGAGGGGGATTTTGACGGGAAAGAAAAGGGGGTTGGGTTCCTTTCTCCCCTCATTTTACTGAAGCTTTTCCCTTTCAGGGCGACTCAGCAGAGGGGCAGCTGTTGGGCTCTAGTCCTTTCCTCCAATGCCCCGTGCACAGGATGCTTACCGTGAGCCACGTTGTTGATGCAGTCCAAGTACCTTTCGCCTTTCTCATCAAACATGTACTGCCCCTGGGCTCGCAGGATTTTGATGGGATCCGCAGCAAAGAAAACTTTGCACGAGGGCCTAGACGTAGGCAAAGCAGATACTTTGGTCTGGTCAGACAACGCAGTATTTTTCCTTCTCAACGGAGGTCAACCGTCAGCGGAAAATTACAGTTTCATAAGGAAAAGGGAAAACAGCCCTGGGGACCGCATTCTTTTTTTCATTTTATATTAGCTTGGAATCCCTCATCTTAATGCACTGTTGGTATCACTGCTTACATCTCTGTTAAAATTTCCACAATTCAACAGCTCTTTTAAGTAAGCACCAATCAGCTTACTTAAAACTTATTTTTTGGCCGGGCGGTGGTGGCGCACGCCTGTAATCCCAGCACTCGGGAGGCAGAGCTAGGCGGATCTCTGTGAGTTCGAGGCCAGCCTAGGAAAGGCACAAAGCTACACAGAGAAACCTTGTCTCGAAAAAAAAAAAAAAACAACTCATCTTTCTTAGGGAAATTTTATTCTATTAGAAAAAAAAGTTGACATAGGATTTCTGATATGTCAAAAACTGCTATATATTTTAATAAATATTATCTCATGTAATACCTACACCTATTTTCCCCTTCTTTCTCCAAATAATTAGGAAATTAATAGCTAACTATATATAACTTGAGTTAAATACTACAAAGAGGATTTTCATGTATTTTGAGCAGCACTTGTCCTGATTAAATAAATGGCTTCCCCATCTTAAATATTTAAATTCATTTGTTTTGGAATGCTTCTGTGAGCAAAATCAGAAGTCCCTGTTAGTCTTGGTTATTTCTGTGAACATTTATGGCATAACGTATAGCAAAACACAAATGTTACTGAGGTTTCTGCTCTTGTCTCAATGGACGTTTAAGACCTAAAACTATGTTTGTATTTTGGTGTTTTTGCATGTGGAAAAGAACTCTGCATATATTCTAGGGGATTTGTGGAGACTTCGTAATACTTATTTATTAGGGTGATATGCAACTGTTTAGAAAGTGTATTGGTTATTGGGAATAGTGGGTAACCTCAAACTTTAAAGTGACTTACGGCTGTGGTACAGGTCCCTGTAGGTTTTTGTGCAATATTAGGGACAGGCTTCCAGCACTTGTGTCTGTTAGACAAGCAAGCATTCCACCAGAGAGGAATACCCTTCTCCTAGTTTATATAGGCGCTTTGGCTTTTTGGGGTTTTTTTTTTTTTTGGTTGTTTCGTTTTTGTTTTTTTGTTTTGTTTTGTTTTGTTTTTTGAGACAGGGTTTCTCTGTATAGTCCTGGCTGTCCTGGAATTCACTCCGTAGACCAGGCTGGCCTGGAACTCAGAGATCCACCTGCCTCTGCCTCCCTACGGCTGGGACTAAAGGCGTGCGCCACTACTTCCAGGCATCAGCTAAAAAAATAAAATAAATAAATAAATAAATAAATAAATAATAAAAGAATTCTTGAGGTTCAAAGTGAACAATTACTTTGTATCTTCAAGTTAAGAGGCATACAGAAAACCTCAGTTCTTCCTGAGAGCTGCAGGCTACAGAGGACGCTGCCTTTTAAAGTTGTGTTTCACCTTGACTATCAGACTTTATGTAAAATTCTCCCTTATCTCATCAGTCCATACTATATTCCTCTTTTCACAAACTTTGTCATTTCCCCCCAGAAATAGTTTCCAAAGGAATCTAGTTTTCTTTTTTTTTTTTTTTTTTTTTTTTTTGTTTTTTTGGAGACGGTTTTTCCTGTGTAGCTTTGCGCCTTTCCTAGATCTCGCTTTGTAGACCAGGCTGGCCTTGAACTCACAAAGATCCGCCTGCCTCTGCCTCCCGAGTGCTGGGATTACAGGCGTGCGCCACCACCGCCCGGCAGGAATCTAGTTTTTAAAGGTGGCAATCAGTGATTGGGGAAGGAATTTGGGCCACTGCGAGAGGTCTTGGTCCTCTCAACCTTTTAGAACCTTCCTGGTGAAAGCTAGGAACCTGCTCAGCATTTCTGCCCCGAACACATTGCTTCTTTCCCTTATCCCTTGGTCTGGACATTGGTGACTGCACCATCTACCCACGCACTGTAGACAGCTGCTTCCGCTGTGTTAGGACACAGTCATTTTTATATGACGTGTGTTTTGTCCTTTAAAAACAATAGCCAGGCGTTGATGGCACACACCTTTAATCCCAGCACTCGGGAGGCAGAGCCAGGTGGATCTCTGTGAGTTCGAGGTCAGTCTGGTCTACAGAGCAAGATCCAGGACAGGCACCAAAAACTACACAGAGAAACCCTGTCTCAAAAAAACCAACAAAACAAAACAACAACAACAACAAAACAACCCAGACAATATCACTCATTCTTCTTTGCTCCTGGAATGTTACTAATATGCCTTGGACGGATGAGCAAGACAGCTAACTAGGACCAGACAGACCAGTCTTTTATATACACTGCTATATTATTAACACATAACACGGACCAAACAAATGCCAGGAGAGCACAGCATTTAGAAATCGACACGAAGACACAGCTTAGGAGGAAGCTATAACGCGCCCACGAAACCCCTGCTTTTTATACAGGTGATTTAAGTTTTTCCACTAGCTGCTTAAACCCTCTATTGCCTCACCAAACACATGGAAAAAGTTCACTTTAAACAAAAGTTGTCAGACTGAGTTTGTTTTGGGAGCCGTCATTCAGGTGATTTCTGGGTTCAGCTGCAGCGTTGATGAGCACGGAGGTGTGCTCACCATCTCGCCCGCTGCGCACATTTCCCACGGCTGTGTAACCTCTTCTAGGACAGTGAGCGGCTGTGTAACCTCTTCTAGGACAGTGAGCGGCTGTGTAACCTCTTCTAGGACAGTGAGCGGAGGAGCAGCTTGCTCACCCACCTCGGGGAGTCACAGAAGGCGCCGGTTGGAGCTCCCAGGTGCAAGTCCTGTCACGGCAGAGCCAGCGGGTGTGGCGCTCTGTCTCTCCCACCCGGCTCCAGCTGTTTGCCCTCTGCCCCTTCCTGCCAGCCAGGGCTCCTTACCCGATGTGCTTTCCCCGCAGCGCCAGGGTGTCCTGCTTGCAATACAGCTCGCACATGGTGGTCGTACCCTTCCAGTCAGTGTGCCTCTTTCCGGAGCAGCCTGGGACACAAAGGATGTTTTTTTCCTCCTGAGGTCTCCTGCCCTAGGCGTCGGAGGTCACTGGTGGCATTAACCATCTAGGGTCATTCCCTATTTAAGTGTCGCCTGCCTTTGGCCAAGTCCCTCCCTCCTGCGCCCCTCCTCCACCTGCTGCCTGCTAGGCTAGTCAGCAGCCAGGCCACCTCCGCTCCCAGTCTGACTGGCTCCAGTCCCTTCTCTGCAGATGTCCACTGCCCCTCCCCATCTGGTAATTCCATTGAACTCACCTTTTGTTTTCCTAACTTTGCCTGGGTTCTGCCTTTCTTCCTCCTCTGCCTGTAAATTCCCTCCTTCCCACCATCTACTTACTTGCCCTTTAGTGCATTTCTGTATTATCTTGTAAATCAAACCTGCCATTTACTGTGCACAAGTAATAGATCACATACTCCCACGTCACATGACTGGGGCTCAGCCTGTATCTCAGATGCGGAGTGGTTGATCAGGTATTCCAAACATCTACTCTTAACAGTTCCATATAGACACCTCCAATCTCCCATGTAGAAGCCAGGCTATTTCTTATTCCACATTCCCTCCATTCCCAGTAGTGAACATGGAACTCATTCTTGGTCCCCTCCCCTCCCCTTGCCCCCCAGGATGGCTTCTCATACTGATGGAATTTGAAGTTAAGTACAGAGATTGATTAAACCTTAATTAATGATAACCACTGGGGCATAAATTACTTTTAGAACTAGAAGTCAACTGGTAGGTTCTGTTGATAAGAAGGAGAGTCATTAGGGAGGGGCCCAGCTTATTCAAGGTTGCACAACTGCTTAGCCAGAGTCCAGGCTGTAGAATTCCAGTCAACTCTGTGTTTTGGAAGACCAGCAGAGAAAGCCTAATTTGTTTGTTTCAATTCACCTAGTAACCATTTGGATGAAGATATGAATTTATATTAAGGTACTTCTAGGACATTTTATTTTCTAAGATAGATGGAGAAGTGGAGTCCCACATTACAAAGGAAGGGCAAACACCAGGTATTTGGATGAAATCCCACGTGCAATCATGATCTAGTTCTGAAAGACGCTGCCAACTGTAGGGCATACCCTCACATCACTCAGACCAGCAGAAATCATGAATGGTCATGCCCTTTCTACGAACCCCATGTTCCTTGATAGTCTCTGTAACATGAATCTTAAAAGGTCTTATAATAAAAAACCCAGAGCCAGATATTGGGGTGACAGCTGAAAGATCAGAGAAGCAGAACAGGCTAGCCACCAGTTTTTACCTCTGTAAAATCCTCAGTCTAAAGAGAGAGTTCTTGCTTCCTCATGCCTTGTATACCTTTCTGTGTCCTGCCATATCACTTCCTGTGTTTAAAGGTGGGTGTCTTCCCCAAGCAAAGACATGAGATCTCAAGTGCTGGGATTAAAGGCGTGTGCCACCACGCCTAGCTCTGTTCCCAGTGTGGCCTTGAACTCACAGAGATCCGTCTCCCAAGTGATAGGATTAAGGGTGTGTGCCACCACTGCCTGACCTCTATGTCTAATTTAGTGGCTGGCTCTGTCCTCTGATCCCCAGGTAAGCTTTATTGGGGTACACAATATGTCACCACAAGTCTCCATACCTTAAACCACATTCTTCACACCATCTCTTAGAGTTTTGGGGTTTAGATCCATCTCATCCACAAGCGAGTTGGTCTTCTTCATATCTGGGGGTCATATTTCTTAGTTTGAAAAATGATCTCTCTTGGCTTTAAAGTAATGTAAATAAATCTTAAATGAAGTCATGACTTGGTGTCTGGGAAGGAGTGTCCCAAACCCCTTCCTTTCTGGTTACTTGGCATTCTTTCTCAGTGATCTGATGATTCCTTCGGGTGTTGATGTCAGGATGTGCCAAGTTTACAGCTCCCTGCCTGCCCTCTCCACACTTTCTTCTCAGTCCTAGGCTCACCTGCTTCCTTTCCCGATGTCTCCACTTAGATGTCTCCCAGACACTTCAGTCTTACTAGTTCAAAATGAAAGCTTTAGTCTACCTCGCTGGGGGTTATTTTGAAGCCACAAACCATTGCTTTAGAAAGTCTTCCTTTGCTAGGCATTTATTGGCTCATTCACTATCTAGCAAGTGCTCACCCTCTTCTAGGAATGATGTCCTAGAGGCAGGACAGTGAACTGGATGGAGTAGCCCTACCTCCTAGGGTTCACTACCCTCAGCAGCCCCCTCATCCCCAGAGGCTCTCTCACTCCTTTACTAGTGCTGGCTCTGATCTGTTCAGTACACAAGCAGTCGCCACAGGTGGTTACAGACTGATGTGTGAGGTCAGTCAGACCTGAGATTTGCCGTGCCAACATACAACTCACATTTAAGTTCACCTCTTTTTTTTCTTTTTAATGTGGCTGTTAGCACATTTAAATTATGAATATAAGCTTGACTCGGTTTCTATTAACCAACACTAGTGTTGAAGGACAGAGTGATAAAAAAATAACAAATTGTTTAACAATATAATAGCTTAAATTGCTTCAATTATGATAAATGACCCCAAAGAAACAGACCAAGAAAGTGTAGGAGCACTAGAACATTCCATCCCCCCCCCCAATCCCGTTCCTATATCCAATTATTTTCAAGTCCCATTAACTCCGTTTCCGAGCACTCTGCCCACAGCACCTGTGGAAAGCGCATCTGCATTTCTGTCCTTTCTTCCCAGGATCCCACTCCGCCTCTGCATCGAGGTGGTGATGTCCCCTTTCTGACTCTCCCAGTGACTGCCACTTTGCTTCTCCAGGCTCATCTTGGACCTTTCCACACGGGCTTTGATTACTCTTTGTCAGCTGAAGACTTAGCGTTTGCTTCAAATTTCAGTTTCAATGTCACAGACAGCCTCAGAGAGGTCATTCTTGATTACCTACGCCAGCTCTCAACTAATTAAAAAACAAAACCAAGGGTTCCCTCTCCTCTTTCCCTTTCCCGACCAGCCTCTTTCCTCTTGATAGGTGTTGTTTACCAGTGTAATCCACTAGCATCGTGCTTGCAACACAATAGGCTTTGATAAATCTGTATTGACTGACTGACTGACTGACTGGACACATACTTCAATATTTACAAAATAAAAGCTGTTGTGGGTCTGTGCTTGTACATTGGCTGTTTCTTGATACTCAGATTCATTATCTTTTATGAAGGGAAGCAACTGTTGCTTTAACAGACCATTTCTCCATTGTTTAACTTATTTCACAACGTGGAATATATAATATTAACTAAGTACAAAGGCCAGTCTTAAATCGAGAGCTACCACGGAATGCGCCCAAATCAAGGTAGATGAAAGAGAGCAGGCATCCAACCTCTAACTAAGCTCTACCGAAAAGAGGTTTTTTTTTTTTTTTTGAGCACGTTTCCCACTGTGTTTGCCAGGAATGCCTGTGGTAGTGCTCTTGCCCTCTCCAGGCTGATGTTCCCTCTATTCGGGCCCTGACCATGTTGATTGACTGCCCCTATTTTGGGGTGAGTCCTGACCCTGAAGGTCACAGATTTCTCAATAGTCTAGGCTTAGCTGAATCAATAGTACATGTGCATGACTAAAAGGAGGGATAGTTCACACAAGCCGGAGACAATCAAAATTCCATTCAGTAATCTGAGTGGCAGGCTTACATTTTCTTCTCGGTAAAATTATGCAAAGGTGGGTGAACCATATGTGCAGAGCAGCAGATTCTCCGGTTTGTGGCCCGGGCCTCACGGTGGAATGTGGGCATCCAGTAGGTCCTTGGCATTTCCTTTGACCTGCCTGGCCCTAACCTCCCTCTCTTGCACAAGGATGTGCCTTTTTGAAAACTGCCCATCATCTTCAACAGATGGTGGGTGTGGTGCTTTCCCGACATGACACACTTACCCAGAGGGTCTTTGTTGCTCTGGATAGCACATCGCAATTTGTGGGCGGCATGTCCAAGCTCTACCTGGTGTGCACATGGAGGTCACCTTGTGACTGTACTGCATACATACTCCTGCTTCAGATCAGGAGGCACTTGACAGATCAAAGCTGTGTGTCCCACCCTTGGGAGGACTGGAAAGGAGATGTTCAACCATCGGCAGTGTATATACCTAGTCCTCTCAGTATTAGTTACTTTTTTAATTTTAGTTCAGGATTTCAGCCCATCATGGTGGGGAAGGCTGGCAGTGTTCATGGCGGATGGACTGTGTGGGAGAGGGCCTCCTAACTGGCAGACAGAATCAGGGCTTAGGATATAACTTCCAAAGGCCTGCCCCTGGTGAACCATTTCTGGCAACAAATCCTTCCTTCCTAATGGCCCCACAGCCTTCAAAGCAACATCATTGCCTGGGGAAGAAGTGTTCCAAACCATGGTCTGTGGTGGGTTCAATCTAGATTCAAAACAAAACACTTTTTTTCTCACTCCCTGAACTTCAGGAGCCTTCCAGACTTGGGTGTAGGCGGTGGGGTATGAGAGTCCTTGGAAGGGTTGTATTTTAAATACCGCAAGTGTACTGTGGTTCTTGATGGCGCAAGTTGCCTGCCTGGAAGCCACATATGAACTCCAGAAACAGATTGCTGGAGCCTATATTTTCTCCAGATGAGTCTGGGATCTGGAGGACAGCAACTATTTCTAATACCAAAGGGGTACAGCAGTGAAGGTCCATTTGAGAATCGACAGAGGCCAGGACTCCTCTCTAACTGTCTAAAAGCAGAGCCACCAAGAGGAGCCCTGTCACCACGTACCTCTCAGGAGTTTCAGGACTAGAGAAGATTGGCTCTTGTCTCTGCTACTGAGAAGTCAGCACCAGGACAGGAGATTGCAGAGAGAGGCATCGACACCAGCCTTCTGTTCTATGTGCCTTCTGTACTAAGGACTACCTATCACGTTCTCTATGCCATTACCCATCCTTTTCACTTTCTGTCTTCTTTTCCTTTCTCCAATGTACATATACAAATGGAATTTTTTATCTCTCTTGTTAAAATTTCTTCATCAGTTTAATTCACGGACCCCAAGCTCTCAACCTAAATGGGCAGAGGGAAAAGTTTTCATCTATGACAGTATCAACTTTCCAGAGCAAAAGCTCATAAACTAGGACCTATTTTTATACGGCCTATGAGCTAAGAATGACTTTTACTTTCTTAGATGGGCAAAGAAATAAAAGCCCATAAAATTCAAATAAAGTTTTATTGGAAGCTAACCACGCTTAATGGCTTGTGTAGTGTCTCTGACTGCTCTTCCCGCATGAAGTGGCAGGGCCGAGAAGCTGCAGCCTGCTAAGCTGAGGATCTAAGGAAGTCAGTCCACGTCCGCTCCATCAGATTGCTCTTTCAGTCTCCCTACCATTTTTTGCCGGCTCCATTTCATTTAGTTGTTTTGCCTGTGCCCGTTAGAACTAAGCTTCCAGAGGACAGAGCCCTTACAGCTTGTTGTATAGCAAATCTCTGCACTCCAGCCACCGTCATAGCACAGATAACAACAGCTGCTTGGTGTAAATGAGTGGCTAGCACCAGCTGTTTATTAAACACTTCCTGTATGTCAATCACCTATGTTGTCTTTCCATCCTGTCAATCACTTGGTGTTGGATCATGCCATTTGTTGCGTGCTTTCGTTGGCCTCTCCTCCATTCATATGTTGCAATTCTAACCCTCAATAACTCAGAATGTGACAGTGCAGATGCCTTTTGACTTAGGAGGGGCTTATGTGCCAATATTAAGTTGAAAATACTGTCAGTCAAAAGTGGGTGTAGTGTCCTTAGTCTATCAACATCGTAGCCTAGCAATGCAGTGTACTGTGGATTGTGGGCTGGCCACCTGCCTGATCTTGTGGCTGTTGGGATGTTTCAGGTTATTGTTGTTGTCTTCTTTATGAGAGAAAATGAGCTCGTATATTGCTAGCTTGGGAAAGT
>CABHPP010118372.1:5478-39387 GCA_902168425.1 Peromyscus attwateri
CTCTGTGTGTGTGTGTGTGTGTGTGTGTGTGTGTGTGTGTACTTGTAGAACCCAGAGAATAATCTCTACTATCATTCCTCAAGCACCATCCATTTATTTGGGAGACAGGGTCTCTGACTGGCCTGGAACTTGCCAAGCAGGCCAGGCTTACCTGGCCAGCAAAAGCCGGGGATCTTCCCATCTCTGCCTCTCCAGCCCTAGGATTTCGAGCTTGTGCACCATGCCTCGCCTTTTTTTTCCTGAGGGTTCTGGGGATCAGACTCAAGCCCTCATGTTTCCAAGGCCAACGCTTTACCAGCTGAACCATCCCCACCACCCCTGTGGGTTTTCCGTCACGAGGCCTGCCTTGTTTACTTCATTCATTTTGTTCCTGCTCTCATCCAGGCTGCTCATCTTCTTCTGTGTGATTGGGAAGATACCCCAGCCCAGGCTTCAGGGATTTCACCTAAACAATCCTCTAGATTAACAATGCAGTCACCCTCCGGACAAGCCTAGCGTGGTGTCTCCATAAGCCTCTCCTGCTTAGACCCTGTCACCCTGCTGCACACTCTGCACTGAACAAGGGAGTCTGTCTCCGTTCCTAGCGTGATCCCTTGCCCAGCCATTCATCAAGGGTTTGGGATTAGCACTGTGCTAGGGATACGGTGCCAATGGCCTAAGACATGGTCCTTGCCCCCAGATGGTACACTGTCTAGACCGAGAAAACAAACACACGGGCAAACCATGACCACACAGTTTGAGAGGGAGCCTCGTGGGAGGCACACTCAATGTCCGTATAGAAAGCATCCATGACTGTGGAAGGAGGGATGGGAAGAGAGCCACAGTTACAGTGAAGTTCCACCTCCCCATTTATTCCCTGTGTGGCCCTGGGAGTTATTTACAGGAACATGGGCGTCTTCCGGTGCCCAAGGGCATCTTCTCCCCAGTCTTTGTCTAGAAGACAGAGATGACCACAGCTTCTATCTCATGACCCTGCTGTGAGAATGAAACAGCTCATAGAGGGGAAACCCATAGAACATTCCAAACGCACAACCTAAGTCAGAAACCTTTGCTGTTATGACCTCTCTCCACACCTATACATAAACTCTTCTTATGCCTGGAGACAGGAGTCCATTCACTCTGTGCTTGTTTAAATCAGACTGGCCTCAGGATATGTCCTCTGACCACACCACACCCTGCCATCACACACACACACACACACACACACACACACACACACACACACACACACACACACAGTTCTCCTTTGGCCCCTAGAGCACCTAATGTCTGCTCAACTAAATCTTTCCTTGTATGACAAGCCTGGTCTACTCAGGTATACTAAGAAAGAGGAAATGGAGGCAGGAGAAATATTTCTTCAGCCATATCAGGTGTCATCACAGTTAGGTGCCCTTCCCGATGACAGAGGACATGACACCCAGAAGAAGTCATCTTCTCCAAGGCACAGACAGCAAGTGGCAGAGCCACAGCATGGCTTCAGTCATTTCATTCCTGGTCAGGGCCCTGTCCTTCCCCAGCTCTCCCACCTGGCATTAGGCCACACCCCGCACCATGACGTGCACCACGCCCGTTGACCTCAGTTCCGCTTCGAGGAAGCAATAAGACATTATACAAAGACTGGGCCGGTTACCATTCCATCGTGGGTGGAGGAGGAGCTCATGGGAACCCACGCCTCCCTATGGAGCTACTGGGGAAAGGGGAGACATTTTCTTTAAGGGCATGGCACTGGAAGATGCCCGTGCTCCTGTAAATGACCCCTTACCAGGGCTCACGTAGGCAACCCTAATTACACTCATTGGGTCAGCAAATATAAATAAAGATGAATAAATGATATGAAAGTAGAAGAGAGGTTAGTTGGAAAGAGAAAAATGGACCCATGGGAGGAGCTGGGGGACAAGAGAGAGTCATAGGAGATGGGCATGATCAAAATGCATTATATTCCCTTGTGAGAAGTGCCATCATGAAACCATTATTATGTACAACTAATATCTGCTAAGGAAAAAAGACAAAACTGTGTGGAGAAATAGCTGCCATGTTGTTAGTAGGGAACAAGTTCTAAACTGAGCATTTAGCAAATTGACTACTGACCACACACACCAGAAAGATCGTAAACTGTGGCATGTCCATGGTGTGGAATACTATATAGCCCTGGAATGGCTGCCATAGAAACATATCTGTTGACATGGAAAAATCTTATTCCCTTGCACTGGTGAGTGGAAGGTGAGAGGAGAGTTGGGGAGGGAGGGAATAAATCCCAGAGAATCCTACAAAAACTTCAGACTCAGTTCCCTTTGAGAACTAAGCTGACAGAAAGCTGGTTTATTTTCCCCTTTTTGACTTATCCACAGCCTCTGCTTTCCTGCACAAATACTAGTTCCATAGAAAACAGTTGCTTTCAGAAGTGAGAAGGACCTCTTAACATGATCATGGATCACAAGGTCCCTTTGGATGAGAAAAATTCCAGAAGGCACCGGCGGCTATAGTGGCCCGCTTAGAGGGAAGAATGGGGAAGGCGAGGACATCTGAGAGCAGGAAGGCCAGGGCCAAGCAGCAGGGCAGAGGAAACAGGCAGGCAAGGTGGAGGGTGGGCATCAAAGAGAAACTTCCCACCCCTGCCTCTGGCCAGCCCCGCAGGGACACCACCGCCACCCATGTCCTATGTCCGTGACACAGTGGCATTTACATATTTAAACAGGCCCAGTCTTGTGAGGACAAATGCATTCCATCTCCTGTGATCAATCCCTCCCACAGGCCCTGCTCCACAAATCAAGTTTCTGGGGCACTGAGGTTCCTCTGCCACCCCCTCACACACACATATCCAAGGATCTGCAAGATAACAGCCCGAGACAACTGAGTGATGGGCCAGCCACTGCACAAGGGCAGCAAGCCTGAAGGCCAAGTTATTGGCTTTTTTTTTTTTCCTGCCACGGTTTGAAGCACAAAACACATGAGCCTCAGAGAATGCAGGCCTTCGTGCCCTCCAAAGGAAATTTTAATAAGGAAGAAATAGTCATCTGGATCTCCCTGCCACACACAGGTTTAAAGGAAACCACAGTGATCTGAAGGGAGCTGAGAGAAAGCAGACTTCCCAGGACCCCTGTGGCTGCCCATCTCACCAGTCACCCATCCCACAGCTCCTCCGACCCATGGCATAACCCCCCCCCGCCATGTACTCCTCACCATGTACTCTTCCTTTCTGTTCCTGAGACATCTGGTTTGGGCAGACAGCCTCATGTGAGGCTGCTGTGTGGGAGGAAGAGAACCCACAGGGTAGGGGTACAGATGAGGGAGCCCCAGAGCTCTGAGAGACCACAAGGAGGAAATGTCACAGTCACTAACAGAACTGAACAGAGACCCTCTTCACCCTGTTCCCTTCTCCCTCCAGAATAAATATGGCAGAAGGCAGATGGTCAGAGCAGGCAGAGACCTCTGACCTTACTCTGACATGGCCACTACAGACATAGTTGCACCCCATTATGGTTTGAATGGGAAAGGCTCCCTCCACCCAATCCCACCTCACTGAACACTTGGTCCCCAAGCTGGTGGCACTGTTTGGGGGAAATGTGGACCCTTCACAATAAAGTGGGTCACTGGGGCAGCAGATCTGATAAGTCATAGCTTGGCGCACTTTCCACCCACTCTCTGTTCCCTGGTCTGCTAAGATGTGGGCAAGCAGGCTCTTGTGCCCGCTGCCACATTTCTCAAGACAACATGAACTGTTTCATGCCTTGCCCGCCATGATGGACTGACTATAAGCTTCCAAAGCAGGAGCCGAAGTAAATCCTTGCTCCTTAAGAAGCTTCAGTTCGGTATTTTTATCACAGTAAGGAGGGAACCCTAGGTAAGAGGTACCTCCAGCTGGGTTTCTAAGAGAGAGATCACCCTGTGGCATGGACATTAAAAAGCCGCAGACCTTGTCTACAGGGCTGGGACACTGGGACAAAGATCCTCCTGACGGGAGAATTGGTGCTGAGTGGATCTTCCTGATGTGTCAACACCAGGTGTGACTCAGAGGTGAGTCACACTCAGATGTGTCACTGACATACAGTAATGCTCTAGCGTGGTGTGACTTTAATAGGTTTCAATGTAAAAGCCTAGGAATCGTGTCATCCATCCAATTACAATTACTACCTGACTCAAGCCTGCCAATCTGATACTAGAAGCCGCCCATTAGGAGCACACAGGGTCCTGCCTCATAAGTGAAGGATGAGTGTTTATTAACTAATTTCTAAAACAATGTTTCCCTCAGCTCTTGGGAGAACTACACAGTAGGAGGAGGGCACTCTAAACCAGACCTAAACTAAACCAAACCTAGAACTGTGCCATTTCTAGAGCTTAAGGAAGTAGGGTTCATATCTTGGGGTGACTGTTGACCAGCTGTGTGACCTGGGGGAAGTCCCTTCACCTCTCTGAGCCCTCTGTTTCTACACAGAAAAGTGAGGCCAGCTGTCTCTGTGGCTGAGGATTACTGTGGGGGTTTGTGGAGACAGTCTTTACAAAATGCCGGGCACACCACTCTGAGTGCGGTAGGTATGCACTAATAAGATTGTTACTGTAACTCAGGGGCTTTCTTGTTCCTCTCAGAACGCCTACCATGTAGAGACTAAATGTTCTCAATCATCGCCATCTTCTTCTCTGTCATGCTCCTTGAACAAAGAAAATATGAAAGTAGGTCTCTCCTTGGGAGTCTGCCCTGATGACAAGGGTGTTACAGAGCGATTCAGAACCGGAAGCTCTTAGGCCAAGGCTGGGTGACTCAGGCAATGACTCTCAACACATCCCAGGAGCCCACACCCGAGGATTCCCTTCACATCTGTCCCCACTTAACACCCCAGCTAGCCCCTGTGATAACGGTGCTATTAGGGCTTTATGCTCCCGAATAAATTAAAATCAGGTGCAGGAGTGTTGTGTTTAGACTGGATGACTGAGCTTTACCATTGCGGAAAGAACGACCAAGGGAAAGATGTGAAGGAAGCCAACTAAGACAGCGAGGCAAGCCAGTGGCCGACTGCTTGGAGAATCCTGGAGCCGTAAGATTTCTAGGCATGGGAGCGGAGAAGATGGCTCAGTGGGTAAAAGATACCCAAGAAGAAGGGCCTGAGTCCTGATCCCACCACCCAAGTAAAATACTGTGGCAGGATGGGCATCTAGAACCCCAGCACAATACGGGCTTGGAAACGGGAGGGTTGCTGGAGCCTGCTGGCTGCCAGCCTGGCTCCAGGCTCAGTGAGAGACAGATCCTGCCAGAAAGGAATAAAGCAGAGTATCTGATATCCTTCTCTGCTTTCCACATGTGCATGCAGCCATGCTCATATGTGCATATGTAACACATACATATACATCTGAGAGAGAGATCCAGGCAGGGGGCAGTAAAAGGGCTGGACGGCCAAGGCTTTCACATTGGAATGAGGAGAACCAGCCATCCTCAAACATCAGCATACTTATGAATCCCCTGAAACACTCAGGAAATATGTGGGCTCCAGGCCAGCCCCTGTGATTCTGATGGAGGAAGTCTGCCATTGAGACCATGGAATCTGCATTTCATGAGTGTCTTGGTCATTTCTGAGCAGGTGGTCGAGATCCACAAACACCAACAGATTCCCCACAAAGCCCATTTCTGTTCTTTGTTTTAAGATAATGAACACCCTTCCTGAGACAAAAGACAGAAAGTGAAGGAACTGAACACTTCAAGCCTTCAACTCAGTAAAATTTCAAGATAATTAATAGAAATTGGTTACTTGCTAGAAAATGAAGTATTCATGTGAGCGCCATAGATTGGGTGAAAAAAATAAATTATATTTAGATGATTTAATGTTTCTGAGATGAAATAAATCCAATGGCTGAGTGAAAGGCAGGAAGTAAACCTCTATGATCCAAACCTCAAATGATACCAAGGTAACATTTCAGCTACCCATTGTGTAAAGGAAGCCTGGACCAACAACATCAAAAGGCATCGACCACATCCCAGAACACATACCAGGGAGGGTTAAACACAACAGCATCTGAAAAAGATGGCTATTACCAACCCACATAAATCCATAGAGAGGTGTTTGGGGTCCAAGGTGACCTAATGTTTTCATAAATAACTCCAAAGATAGAGTGGGAATTATGCAAATCAAACCACAGATGATACAAAAATGGCAGGGATTGCAAGTCTGTGGAGAATGGAATTTAACTACTGGGCAATGTCTTTAAATTTGCCTTTATTGAATCTTGTATATTGAAGTCACACATTATTGTATCTGTTTATTGAGATTCAATGGGGCCAAATGCAGAGTGATTTATGGAAAGAAAGATAATCAAATGCCTCAGGAGAAAGATTCTACACCTGGAGAGAGACCCTGGTGCCGGACAGATAGGAACTGACTGGGAAGTGGTTAGGTATGCACAAAGCAGTTGGGTAGTCTCTGAAAATGTGGATTGTTCCAAGAGCTGGTGTATAAATCAAACAAGAAAATGTCTGCTCTTTGAGCTACTTGGCTTTGATGCTACTTCCGGTAGAAGTGCTTAAATATAGACCCGGAAGGGAATTCAGAGCAGGATGTCACCGAGATTATGGAGTAAGACAGACCCTAGTTCATCCAAGAATTCAGCAGACGCTAGACCAAAATGCTGAGCACGCCTATCTGCTGGGAAGGAGACACAAAAGACAAGGGGATGCAGAGAGAGTGGTTCCAGCTCCCATTAAGGAAAACAGTCATGGGAAGCACAGCTGGAGGGAAGCACAGCTGGAGTGGTGGGGAAAGGGCTAGTGGTAACACCATCCCTGGGGATGCTGCAGGAGGGCGACAGGACACCTCTCTAGTTAGGATGCATTAGAGATTATTAAAAGCAAAGGGGTGGGGGGGGTGGGCTTCATGACCTCTCCAAAGGTCACTTCTACCCCTAGGGATCACCTGTCTGAAGGGCACCAGATAAAAATAAAGTCTATTAATCACCAAGCTGTCACACAATGTCCTGAGAGAGCCAGAATGAAGGAGGGCAGACTGCAACGGACCTTGCTTTGCAGAGGGAGGAAGAGGGAGGCAGTACATAGGTGGTGGGCAGAGCCAAGGAAGCAGCTGCTGAGACTTCCGGAAAGCTGGTGCTGTCCTGTGATGAGTCCTCCCAAGTCCTTCTTCAGGGGAAATGGGGAGGAAGTGACCCTATGGGAAGGGAGGCAGAAAGCAGCCAAGGACACCAAGAGCCCCTAAGCAGAACTGGGAGGTTTGGAGGAGAGGGTCTGCTAGAAACACAGAGCAAGAGCTAGGAGCAAGGGGGCTGATACAAAGGCTCTGTGCAGGAAGAGGAGAGCCAGGAGCCAGGCAAGAGGGCACTCATAAAGGATGCTTCATAGAGATAATACACTGGGACACAGACGTCAGAGAAAGAGGAGGGCAGAAAAGAATGGTGGGAGACTGAAGCAAGAAAAAAGAGCATCAGGAATGTGTCTGGAAATACATGAGACTATTACACCTTGGAATCCCATGAAAATTCTAGAAATAAGGCCAGTGAGGTGGCTTAGCAGGTAAGTGCGTTTGCCATCAAGCCTGAGGACCTGAGCTCTATCCCTGGAACCCTCAGGTGGAAGGAGAGAACCAACCCCTACAAGTTGTCCTCCGACCCCCACACAAGCCATTGCATGCATGCACCCCACACATGGACACACAATCCGTCACCAATCAATGCAATAGGAACTTTTTTGAAGTTATAGAAATAGAGTGAAAAGCTAATCCCACTCTCTCCAACAGCAGAGAGTCACATAATGGGAAACATAGCTTTTGAAAAGAGAAATGGAGTAGCCATGTCTCTGCTTCAAAACAGCTGCTGGCCCTCTTAGTGGGGTGCTGCACACAGCTGGAAATCCCACCCACTGCCAGTCTCCCAAGGACCAGCATGCTTGGACTGTTCACACATCAGGACACAACTAAATGACATCCGGGAAGTAAGGCCCAGACCAAAGCAGGTACCTTCTGCCAAAAGGCACCAGACCCCAGGCCCTGATCCCTTCTCTTCCTGGAACACAGTTGCTTGAGGATGCTGATGTGACCTGCGGATGTCTCAGGAATCTCATCTGCATGGTGTATTGAGCAGCCAAATGAGAGTCATGGAGTTTGAGTTCTAGCAAAATGTTGTCCCACCAAATGTCATCCCCACAGGGCACAGAACATTTTGAAGTCAAGGATAGGGAAAAGGTACCACCCCATTGTGCTCCTGATATCCTATCCCCTGGCTTTCTTTGCCCCCACAGAGCTGCAGGCCCTGACAAGATGGAGAAGCACCCAGAGAGACCACCATGCCAGGTCCTGCATTTTCTAGCTTCCTGCTGTTCTCAGAGCAGCCTGGTCCTGGTGACCAAGCTCTGAGTTTTGAGAGCAGACAAGAGGGGGAAGGAAGACCCCTAGGCATGTGGCATTGATGGCTACTCTCGCCATGGAGTGAGCAGGAAGTGCCCAATAGAGTGGCGGACAACAGGACAAGGCTGTGAAACCTACCACACCATACCCTGGCATGTGAGAAAAAAGAAAGCCCCTGTCCTCTGGGTGACCACAGTCCCTCCTTACGGCCTCCCTTGGCCTCTACCCTACGTCTAACCTCAGGCTCTAGCCCCGGAGTCAGGCAACTGTTCTTCCAAAAGATGTTTCTGAATCAGGAAAGGAATGGTGGGGGTGAATCGAGGGCCATTTGTTAAAGCAAGCCATTGTCACGGAAAGATTCAGCAGCAGCCCTGCCTAGGACAGGAGGCGGGAGAGAGAAAGGGAACCAGAGGAAAAACCAATGGAACGAGGCAGAAGACAAGAACCTTTTGTCAGAGAGTTTGGGGCTACACTTTTGTTTGTGATTCTGGACTGGAGAAAGATGCAGAGGATGAATCTTGAAAGAGACCATGAGAGAACGTAGGAGGAGAGCCAGGAAGGAGATCCTGAAGGGCGGTGTGAGAGGTGATAGTCCCCTTCCAGGCTATCCCCTGTGCCCAGAGCCCCGCCACAGCCTTAACAAAAACAGGGAATGTGACCACACAGAGCTGGAAGCAGAAAAGCCTGGTGTGGCCCAGAGCTGGTGCGCGGCTGCCGAGGCAGCACAGGAAGACTGGGCTGAGACAGCGTGCCAGATACTTACTGTCACAGACGTAGGGTTTGTCATGGTCTTCCTGAGAAGCGGCGTCATGTCTCCTCCTGCCGCCCGCAGAGCCACGAGCCTGCGGAGACATTGAGTACGGGACACGGGTTATTATGACAGCCACTCAGCTCATGGGCATACACTCTTCAGGGCCTGAGTGAATCACCTACATCACAGCCTCTGTTCCCATGCCAACCCTGCTTTAACAGCAAGAAAACGGAGACCCAGGGGGATGAGGTAACTTGTCCCAAATCACTCAGCTACTCACCTGGCTCGTTTGTCCCGTTGTTTTCGTAATAACTCCAAGAAGAAGGTGTAATAGCGGTCCCCTTGTATAGGTGAGGGGACTGAGGCAACAGAGAGGCGGAGTAACTTTCCCTACTTATTCTTAATAACTTAACTTATTAACTTATGAATGACTTATTAACGTCATTCATCTACTAAATGCGGAGCCGGAACATAAACTGGATGTGTGACTGAACGGCGGTGTCATGGCCTGAATATGAAAATGCCCAGCTAGTGGCATTATTCTTGAGGGTGATGGAAACCTTAGGAGGCGGAGCCAGACTGGAATATGTAGGGCAAGCATGGGGTACATCTTTAAAGGCTATACTTGACCTGGGCATCCTTCCTGCCATATACTCTTGCCACTGGGAGGTTCAGACTCCCCCACAGACCCATAGCGACGGAGAAAGCCAACCGTGGCTGACCCCTCTGAAGCCATGAACTCCTTTAAGAGGCTTTCTCGAGTGCTCTACCACAGCAACAGGAGTCTAACCAATGCGGTCCTGCAGCCATCAAACAGGGTGCCTCTACCATGCCACCACACAGTGGAGAAGACATCATGCTGCTCTCCTGATGAGCACACTGGGGATGGGGGGCAGGGAGAATGAGTACAGCGTCACCCCCAAGTTCCTGAGCCCACAGCTGCCTGCCCTAAAGGCCTCAGGAGCCCAGACTCCTCCTTCATGTCTGACCTTCCCAGTAGGGCTGCTTCAGGTGGGGCTCCTATATGTGGTCTACTTCAAGCCTCCAGCCAGGAGCTAAGACATTAACCTTTCAAGGTCAAATGGAGCTGGATTCCTGATACCTACCAGAGCCCTGTGGGTCTCCCTGGGTGGATCACGTGACCAGGGGGGGTACTGGCAGAAGGAGCTAGACTTCAGTCCTAAGAGAGACTAGCCTGAGAGGCTGCCAGCAGCTCTGCATCCCCAAACAGCGGCACCAGAAAGCAGCAAGGCTTATTTATAAGCTACTGTAAGCCCCAGGCCGGCCTTCCTGTGGCACCTTAGCCTCCTCCGGGTCATTCGCTGCTAATGAGTAGCAGCAGTAAACTCCCAGCCATGGCAAGGGCTGGCTGTGGTCTGATCTTCAGGGACAGAGAGGAAAAGGTCAGCAGGAGAGGAGCATGACAGGACAGAGGTCTGGGGTGCAGGCTCAAGACCCGCTCTAGAGAAGTGGGGCCCGCGGATTCATGGTGGAAAGGCCTGGGATAGATTCTCCCACACATACACACTCACAAATAGAAGTATCCATATCTTACTGGAGACTTCACCGGAGGCAGGCCCACTCTCCAGGCCTGTGGCACTCACTCTCCAAATACACACACTTCACAATTCCACCTGCCAAACAATTCCTTTTGCCATCTCCTCAGCTTGTCTTTTTCAAGAGAAGAAGAAGAAGAAGAAGAAGAAGAAGAAGAAGAAGAAGAAGAAGAAGAAGAAGAAGAAGAAGAAGAAGAAGAAGAAGAAGAAGAAGAGGAAAAGAAATTCCACCTCCCTCCTTGTGGCTGCCTCCCTGCCCCCACTCCTGCTATGGATAATCAATTGAAGTTACTCTCCTCGATTTTCTCCTCCTCCCCCTCTTCCTCATCCTCCTCCTCCTCTTCTCCATGCCCTCATTACTCAGAACTAACCCCAGTAGGAGCTGTGAGCACTGGCCATCACCCCGGAGGCACTGACAGACACTGTGTCTCGGATGCTGAGGGTGGTCGCCCTGGCCCTCCCCACACCTTCTCAGTGAAGCCAGGGACAGTTTGACATGCCCAGCTGGCAGCCCTGTCACAGCCCCTTGGAGCAGGTAAAAGCAAGTCAGGCAGAATGATGAGGCACAGCAAACGCCGGAAGGGGCTCTGCAAGACTGGCCACATGTCAAGGCAGGAGATGAGGGGGCTGGCAGAACAGGAGCACCTGGGGCTTCTGAGGGAGATATCAGAGGGAAAGAACAGCGCCCCAGAGCCAGGCTCCCTCCCCTTGCTGCTGGGCTGACCAGCAGGGAGGCTGCATGCTCCCACACTCCCCACGCATTGGTCTTGCCTAACAGAGATAAAGGCTCTAGGGCATCTGAAGCAATGCATGTGAGGTTCTCCTAAGGCAAGGGAATTCTTGATCTCCTGGAAGACTCAGACTTGACAACTCAGAATCCTATGTGTCCTGCTCAAATGCCGCTTCCTCCACAAAGCCCTCCCTAGCCCACCCATGTCCACTTGCATTCTTTCATTCTCTTTCTTTGCCTCTGCTTTTATTTTTTTTTCCACAGCATTGTTGTTATCCAGCTCTACATTGGTCATGTGTTAGTTTATTTGTTGATTTTCTTCTATCTGTCCCATGAGAGGTCGAGTCCTGTCTGGGCCACCACTATTCTTGGAACCAAGTACATTCCTTAAACAATTGCCAGATCATTGCACCAATCCATCAGGCAGTGAGTCGGGGCCATTGCTGCTCTTCTTCATCTGTATCCCAATGCTATTGTTTCTTCCCTCAAAGGCCATCAGCTGATCCTGAGCTCCCCAGGAAAGCTCCCAGCTGGAGCTCTACCTCCCCACTGCCCAGCCTAACCCATCCTGCATGACCACCTGGCCAGAAGTGATGAGAGGTGGGAGCTTGAGGTCATTTATTCACTCACACTCGTCCATTGCCCACTCTGACACACTTACCTAGCCAATGGCAGCCTACCACCAACCCAACGGTCTCACCCCAGGCTCTGCTGTGTCTACATCTTTGTTTTCATAGTTGTTCCTTTTATGATTGCCTTTGCCATGCCATCCATAGCCAATCTACATTTCAGCCCTGCCAGCATCCCACTCCTCCAAAAAATCTTCCTCTTGACCTACTGCAGAGTAAAACCAGCACTGTTTTGAAGTCTGATGGAACTAAACTGAAATTCCAGTTGTATTAGTCAGATGTTCGTTACTATAACAAAAAGCCTGAGGTAAGAACTCTCATAAGGAAAAGAGGTTTAGTTTGGTTCATGGATCAGGAGGTATAAAATGTAGGGGACTCATCTAGTGATATCCTTGCTACCAAAATCCATAGGCAACACAGAGCACCACATGGCAAGAAACAGAGAGGCCTCATGTGTGTCTCTTTCAGTCCTTCTCCCTTTTCTTATTGACCCCTAGGGCCCAATCAGGAAGCTCTACCCTGACCTTACCTAATAAGCCTAGTCACTTTCCAAAGGCCCCTTCTTTTTTTTTTTTTTTTCCGAGACAGGGTTTCTCTGTGTAGCTTTGCGCCTTTCCTGGAGCTCACTTGGTAGCCCAGGCTGGCCTCGAACTCACAGAGATCCGCCTGGCTCTGCCTCCCGAGTGCTGGGATTAAAGGCGTGCGCCACCAACACCCGGCCCAAAGGCCCCTTCTAAATACTGCAGCCATCCAATTTCTTCCTTCTCAACATCTCACAGAGGGCTTTAAGTTTCAGCACATGAAGTCTCGGGGACACTTGAGCCATAGCCAAACAACAGGTAGCATCAGCCATGTGTCATAGAACGAGCTACCCCTCTAAGCCTTCACTTACTCACTTATAAAATGGGCAACAGCAGACCAGATGTGGGGGTACACATCTGTTACCCCAGCACTCAGGAGACAGAGGCAGAAGGAATACTGCAAGTTTAAATCAACCTGGTCTACACAGAAAGTTCCAGACCACCCAAGGCTACTTAAAAAGACTGTGTCTCAATCAATAATACATAAGCAAGTGAATAAATAAAACGGGCGCAGGAGCTCCTCTGCAGCACAGTTGTCGAGATGGTGAGGGTTAGGAGTGTCAAGCCACACGACACAGCATGAAGCCCACAGGAAGTGCTCAGTAAGTCACTGACCCCTCCGTGCCCATGTGGATCCTCTAGGTTCTCAAGTTTGGTTAGCACATGATGAGAAGTCTGCAGTCGTCTTTGTATTGTGAGTCTTAGCACCTCCCTAATTTGAGTCTTGTATCCTTGAGGGGAAAGATGGCACTTTCTATTTCATCATGAACCCCTAACATGCTGCTGTGTCCACAGCACAAAGCTCTACCACACATATTAGCTCAGGCAATTCTGCAATAACCCAGTGGGTTGGACCAACGGTGTTGCTGCCCCTGTTTTGGCAGTTGGTGCCGGTTCTGAGCGGGTCCATGACTTGCCCGCAGGTCCAGAGCCAGTGGAAACAGCAGGACAGGTTTCTAGACTTGGATACAGAACCCTTTGAACCCTACCCTCCAAAAATGACCCATCCTCGCTCCCTGAGGATGCTCGCCTCCCATGTACACACTGGGAGCCATGGCAGCAGCCATGACTGTACCACAGGGCCCTGCCTTGCTGACCGTAAGTGAGTAAGCTCAGGAAGAGTCAACTAATTTCTCCACCAAGCCTGCTTTAACTCCAACCTAGGCCCCTAAAGTCTACTTAGAGCTTGACTTAGAGCTTGAAAGCAGTGACCTCTGTTGGTGACCTGAATTGTAGGGACCCACAAATTCAGGAGCTCTAGGGTCCTGTACACAGAGGAGCTAGGGAACCCAGGTACCAGAGAGGAGAAAGAGGAAGCAGAGGCCATAGCTGGGGTCCTAATTCTCCTCATTCCTGATTCCCTGTCACCTCTTATGACCTGGATCTTCAAAGATCATTCACATTTGGAATAATGGCCCCAAGGTTTCAAATCCTTCTCTTTTAGGCTTAAAACCATTGAGTTTCCTATAACAAGAAGACCCAGAACGAATCAGACTCCAGCCAAGGGTAATTCTTCTACAAAAGCTAATCTTGAGTAGTGTCCAGGGATGACTATCAGACTTCTCCTATAGGCTGGAGACAATGGCTCTGCAGTTAAGAGCACTTGCTGCTCTTCCAAAGGACCCAGGTTCAGTTCCCAGCACCTACAGTTGGCTTTACAACAAGGAGATCTAACACCCTCTTCTGGCCTCTGAGGACACCTGCACTCATTACACATGACCACATACACATAATTAAAAATAAATATTTTTTTTGACAAAAGCTATTCTCCTGGTGCCACTAAAAGATCATTTGCCGTTTTCGTTCTCATTTTCTTACAAGCATACAGTGGGGTTTTCCAGAGGCTACATGACATTTGACAGGGCTTTCAGTGTGCACTTGTATATTCATGAGCTACATTCATAAGCTGAATTTTGTCTTAATTTCAAATAGAGCAAATCATTAGTGAGATGAATGCCACCTGTTATACTCAGAACAATAGCCTTGCGGGGCTGTCAGTATTTGTTAAGGGTGTAAAAAAAAAATTCCTGAGGCAGAGAGAGAAGGGGAGTTCACTGCTCTATTACCCTGCCATTGAGTGCATGGTCTTCAGACCAGCAACACCCAGGAGCTTTTATCTTCGAGGCAAGAACTTAGCCCCCCACACCCCAGAACTACCACTTCAGAATTTGACCTTTAGCAACATCCCTGGTGTTAGGGGATATTCAGTCACACTATGAACCCTGAGTTTGCATTTGCATTAATTAAATAAAATTAACCTTGGGTCAGGAGGCTGTGTCAGCAACTAGTTGACAGAAAGTAATCAGAGAACCTCAAAGAGCATCCAGGGGAGAGAGACACACACAGGAAGTGGTAGGGCTGGCTTTGGAGTGATGCAGGTTTTTCTGGTTGGGCAAAAGGGAAGCATGGGTCTTCCATGGATGCCAGCAAGGAGAGAGGGTTAGCTAGTTACTACTCAGCCTCTCTGAGCTCGCAGGTTTTCACTCTAGCCTTTGAATCTTGAGTCTTATTCATGATTAGAATGATAGAGATTTAGTTCAAGCTACCTTTAGCGGCAGCGACAGGACCCGTGCCTGCGGGAACAGAATTGTCGCCAAGCTGCGGCCTGAGTGGCCAGGCCTCTGTTAGAGAAGCAGGCCAGTAACTGCAGAGTTGCAATTGCTGGCTGAGATAGCAGTAGATTAAAGTGCAGCTACTGTGCTGACATTAAACAACACATTAAACCCTGCGGTCTTCACGTGCACATACAAATTTGAAAAACACTGGGCTGTACCACAAGTGTACCAACAATTACTAATTTGATTGATTGGTTGATAATACAAGGGCTAATCACAAGAATTTCATTAACTTTTAGATTAAAGTTACCATAGACACAATTATTAATTGTTGGATATGAACTGTCCTCACCCCCTCAGAGAACATAGAGTATTAAAACTCAGAAATTTATCCACTTTGCTTACAATATCCTTCCATATCTGTCCTTTATTGGGCACTTAAATTTGGCTATGTGTTTTTATTCCCAACTCACTGATGGCCCAGGTCACAGAAGTTACATGATTCACCCAAGGTGCAGCAGTAGGTGGTAGAGCTAAGATTGGCACTCCTGCCGTGGAAGCTAAAATAAGGGAAACCTGTCCAAGACTCACTACTGAAGCCCTGCCCCTTCGTGTGTCCAGAGTAGCTAGGGTCTTGTCAATGGCCTGTGGGATGGAGATCGGGCTCCTCCTGCATTCCCAACAAGCTCCCAAGTGAGACTGAGGCTGTAGTCCAGACCACACAGGCAGATATCAGGCCCCAGTGTGGTTGCTCCAGAAAGTTCCAGGGGCTGCTGCAAACCCTTGTAAAAGCTTAAAGGTGTGGGTGAGGCAGCTTCCCACACTCGTTCAGCCCAGAGACTCACTCAGACACCCTCTGCCTTCTCCATGGCTCTCAGCCTGGTGACATGTCCACAGTGTCACTGTATAACCTGGAGCCATTAGCTGTCGCTCAGTCATGAAGTTCAAATATGACTTTGCCTCTTGCTGTCCTCATTCTGTTCATTCATTCAGCCTAGATGTGCAGGGTCCTGGGACTCAACGGGAGAAGCAGACTTGTGTTCAAGTTCTTTCTTTCTGACCAGATTGAGCAACACTGAGCAAGCTGCTTAACCTTTCTAAAATACCAAGGCACACTTGTGCTGCCGCGTTTTCTCGTAGCTGCTTTTTTAAAAGGGATGAGATAAGCTAGCTGGGAATGTAGCTCAGTGGTTAGCAACTAGTTAGCACATTTAAACCTGGCTTCAGCACCCAGCACCCCAAAAACCACAAAAATAAAGAGAGGTGTGCTTTAATTTTAATAACATTTTAACCAAGTATAACAAAATATATTATTGTTAAAAACGTATAGAAATTAACAATGAGGTGTTCTGCATTCTTTTTTTCATCCTAAGCCGTCAGAATGTGCTGCATATTTTACATTGACAGCACCCTCCAATCTGGACCACCATGTGCTAGGTAGCCATGTGCAGCCAGCAGCTGCTGCAATGGACTGTTAGAAATGAAGAATGCAGAACCTAAAGCCCCCAGTACAGCATCATGGCTCTCCAGAGTGGGCTCACTCAGGAGCCCTTCACTCTGCCTGGTTTTGAGTGAATACAAGGGCCAGTGGGTACTGTCACTCCTGACACCTCCACGGAAAGGACACCCAGCCCCTACTCATTAACGGCAATCTCCATCTTCTATACATGCCAGGAGTACCAGGACCATTTTCCACAACGTACTCTACAAAGTCTGGCAGGGGCAAGGCAGAGGTGGAAGAAGTTGGGAGGTGCACAGCTCTTGGCATTCACGACAGACACAGAAACTCCATCCCCGCCCCCCCCCCCCATGCTTCCTTCAGTGATGGGATAGACGTTTCTTTGATCACCGTTGCACACACATCACAGTGAAATAATATGGCCAAGCAAGTTCATCCACAGCTGTAGGGAACCATTAGGTGAAACCATGGTGAGGAACATTATGAGAGAGAGAGAGAGACTGGGCTGCAACCGCAATTCTGATCAGTTTGAACACCACTAAAGGCAGAACAGCATGCAACACACACCCCTGAAGTGATAAGAAATACGTATCACCACCCAGGAAGGATGTTCACCCCTTGGAATAGATACGCACATACACACAGAGATCCTGGACCTATTCAAATCTCCAAGCAACCATAGTGCTCCTCGACCCACAGAGAACATGATCCAAGACACCCCGTGGATTCCTGAACCTCAGAGAGTATTATATGAGCCCTATAGTTGAATGCCTTATCCATCTTAGCCAAGTACTTATGTGCCATGACCATAACTTTGGTTCTTCTGGGGTGAAACAGCAAATGTAGCACTAATCCCTTTCTCCTTCACAGTTTCACAGGAAGAAGTTTCGTTCTTACTGTAGCGTTTACCAACCTTAGCATATAACACTTTCCTCAAAACTTAAGAAGAGAACTTTTGCTTTTTTTTTTACTTCAAGGAAACTATTAATGGGTTCTCCTTGGCACATATGAATTGTTGGTGTCCTTACTATTGCACTGATAAGTATAATAAGGGTTATTTGAACATAAGCACAGCAGTACTACCAGTCTATCTGATACGACAACTGCTAGATAATTAACAGAAGGGCAGCATATATAGAGTGGATACACTGGGCAAGGGTAGTTAGTAGGTATTAGAACAAGGAATAGTTGTGCCGCGTATAAAAATGCCTAATAGAGACACACACTGGGACAGAATGAAATGTATAGGCTCTACTTTCAAATACTCCTGTGGGAAACAAGTACCTAAGCCAACGAACAATAAATAGGAGAAAAGAATGCATTCGACAAAATGGTGGAAGTACTAGTAATTGGTGAAGATGGTGACAGCGGATAACACCGCACCATCGGAGAGCTGGCCTGCCCGGACTGAGAACTGTGGCTCTTACCAATGGTGGGGGCATCTTGGCTCACAGGGTAGCCAGCACTAGACTTCATGCAACCATCACCTGGGAAGTTGCTTATCCTACAGCTCGAGGCCTGATCCCAGACCTAATCACTGAACACGGGTCCTGGGTGCCTAATTTCAGTAGACACTCTCTGTGGCAATACTGTCTACACAACCCAGGCTGACAGTAACTATCCATGGGCCCAAGCTCACAGGGCCCACGGGACTGACTTCTCACCCATAGGAAAGGAAAGGTCCTACCTACAGCTGATAGGAGCTAGACCCTTGAGCCCTCAAACATGGAATCTCCAGTGAAGAGCCATAACCCCCCCCCCCCCCCCCCCCCCCACACACACACACACACACACACACACACACGGAGGTCCCTCTCCACCTCTCCACCTAGTTACAATGATTCCCTTGGACATTGCCGAAGGTGATCACAGAACGCTTTGCTGAACAAGACCCTGGAGAACCAAATAGAAAAATCTGAAAACACGGTCTTGGCCAGCTCCCTTTTCCCTTAGGAACTGGCCAGTGTTTTCTTTCTCCCCCAGCGTCTCTCCCATTCCCACCACTGACCCCTTTCTTGTTCATTTCAGGGTCACATGCCTCTAAAGTTCATGCAAAATCCATTCAGGGGACCACCAGCCACAACCTGCCTGCTTCCCTAACCAGATTCTACTCTCTCTGTGCAGAAAGCATGTCCCCTGGCAAGTGTCCTGAGCCCGTCATTCTGGGAAACCCCAGGGACAGCAAGGCAAGAATTCTTCTCATGACAGTCTCAGAAAATTCTCCTCACCCTCCGCTCTCCCAAGCCAAAGCCCCTCAGAGAGACCTCTGCTTCCTCTCCTCACTCTTGCCAGCTCTGGACTTTCCAGTCATGCCCAGTCTGGGGCTCTCCCAGCATCTTCCTCAGAGCAGTCTCCAAGTAAGACCATGAGGTGTGTCTATTCAGGTATGGAGGGGACTAGAATCAACCCCCCACAGGGACCGATGGCTTGCCAGGCCTTGGCGTCCTGAACACCTTCCTCACGGCCTCCCCTCCACTTACCCGTCCTCTGGTCCTGTTCTTGCGCTTGGGAATGTCCTCTTCCAAATCCTCCTCTTCATTCCCTTCTTCTACATTTTCGTCATTTTCCAAAACCCTCTAAAATGACAAGAAAATCAAATACAGGAGTTGAGAGATGAAACACAGCCGTGAGAACCATCAAAGGGTAGGTTGGGTGCATTCTGGGGACTTTGTTCTTCAGCAAAGCGAAGGTGCTGCTGCTGCCTACGAATTGGAAGTCTCTTTGCAATTAGTACTCCTTTAAGCCCTCAGGCCCCTTCCAACCAAATCTTGCCAGGACACTGGCCTTTCTTGACTCTTTACACACACACACACACACACACACACACACGCACACGCACGCACACGCGCGCACACACACACACGCACACACACATACACACACATACACACACACACACACACACACACACACACACACACACACACACACACGCCCGCCAAAAAGAGTTTCTTGGCAAGAGCGTAAGAATGCTTTTCCACGCGGGGCCAAGTTGCCTTATCAAAACTTACTGTCTTTAAAATGACCTGTTCTTTTATTTCTAAAGAGCCACCTCAGAATATAAAAAGCCATTTCTCCCTTCTCCACCTTTGTGAAGCTCTGCCCTGCTTGATAAAAGCAAGGAACTTCCTGTCTAACTGACCAAAATGCAGCCTTAACATGCTGCTCATACTAATCCACTGTGGGGTTGTTTTTAAGAAAAACAAATTTTCAGCAGGATATTAGTGGCACATGCCTGTAATCCCAGCACAGGAGGAGCAGGAGTTCAAGGCTACCCTCAGTTACATAGTAAACCTAAGGCCACCCGAGGTTATGTGTGAGACTCTGTCTGGGTTGGTAGGGGTGTGGGTAGTGGGGGTAAAGGGGATGAATAGATTTTCGTCACAGCCCATGACTTACAATCAATCTTTAAGTTCATACATTCAAATAGCCCCCTCTAATAGCCCTCGGAACATGGCAACCCAAGAGCCAGTTTCCATTTTAAAGGAAGATAAACTGAGGCTGAAAACAGTTGGCCGGTCAGTCATCCGGCAGAGCCGTGACCAGAGAGAACAAGGTCGGGTTGGTGAGCTTCGCTTCCCACTCATTCCGCAGCCCTCGCTGCTGAGACTTCTCAGGTGCATTACAACAAACAGAACCTGCGAGCTTCATTCCCTCCACAAAAGGAAAGGAGAGAGGCGGGCAGGGGCAGGGAGGGGGGGCCTCCAGGCCCAAGGTAGGGTAAAGGAGCATAAAGGACCCAGTTGAGTCCATGCCAAGGACCCACAGGGTGGGAGGAGCTCTTCATGAGCTCACCTATGTGGCTTTGAGCCTCTTCTTATCCAACTAAACACTAGCAATTCTTTGGCTCTAGAAGTGTGTGTCCAGTGCTGACTACATGTAGGCTCTACGCCAAGCTAAAAACAAATGGCTACAGTCCCGGCCTCGAGTAGACCTTAAAGTGTACTCAAAGGAAGACAGATTTAAATAACACATATAACCAGATAACCCCCATTGTTGTAATGATCGTGAGAGAGAAGTTCACGGTGCTGGGAAAGGGTGCTCCCAGAGAACTCTGCCTGATCTGAAGGTCAGAGGAGACTCTGCTGAGGCTGGGACAAAGAGCAAGGAGGCGGGGAAGATGAGCAAAGAATGAATGAGAGCCACCCAGACACACACTGCCTGCTTGACAGAGGACTATGTATGTGAATGGAGGGGCTGAGGAGGTTCTAGACCAGCAAGAGCTGGTGAAGCAGTTGGAGGACTATGGTTTGTCCAGCAGGAAGAAAGATTATGGCGTGACCCGCGCTCCATGGCTTGGGGAAAGATGTCAAAGATGAAGCCAGAGAGGTAGCATAATCCTAGGCACAGGACTACAAGGTGGAAGTGGTGGTGGTGGTGGTGGTGGTGGTGGTGGCGGTGGTGGTGGTGATGGTGGTGGTGGTGGTGGTGGCGGTGGCGGTGCAGAAGTCACACCAACTACAAAAGGGCTTAGAAAGTGTTATGCAGTGCCCATGCAGTCTGATGTCACCATTACTGCTCAAATGATCTCTGGGACAACACCTCTGTAACTGTCTTCAAAACAGGAAGTCAAAGAGGTAGTTACCAGGACATCCCACTCCAGTCACATGTTCTAGGTGACTGCTGGTCACCCAGTCCGTCTAAAGGACACAAAGCATGTTTCATGACTTCTTCTCATAAATTGATAGAATATGGCAGCTTGAGTGAGAATGGCCTCCACAGGATCATATATTTGAACATGTCATTCCTAGGTGGTTGGACTGTTTAGAAAGGATGAGGAAGTGTGACCTTGTTGGAGGAAGTATTTCTCTGGGGGTGGGCTGTGAGGTTTCAAAAGCCTATGCCAGGCGCGCTCTCTCTCCTTTCTCTCTCTCTCTCTCTCTCTCTCTCTCTCTCTCTCTCTCTCTCTCTCTCTCTCTCTCTCTCTGCCTGTGGATCAGGATGTAAGCCCCCAGCTACTCCTCCAACGCCATGCCTGCCTGCCTGCCTGCCTGCTGACACACCCCCTGCCATGATGATCATAGACTAACCCTCTGAAATGGTAAGCAAGTTCCCAAGTAAGTGCTTTCTTCTAGAAGTAGCCTTGGTCATGATGTTTCATCACAGAAATAGTAACCCCAACTGAGACACAGCACTTACAGACAGCTGGGCCAACCTTCAACATCAAAGAGAAATGTCCTTGTCTGCTGGACATGGTCTCTGGCCCAGAGCTAGATGTTGATGAGGGTCCAGAGCAAGCTTCTTAGCTTCCTGACCTTAAAATGGGGTCACTAGTCAAGCCAGGCAAGGCCAGATCAGATGCTCTACCACCTTGGGTAAAAACGGTAGGATGAGTACAGGGTACCACTGTGACTACTGCTGTTGACTGAATCTTACACACTTCCAGGCCCTGAAGTCATTTAATCACAGCCAGTTCCAAGTGCTGGTATCTAAAGGCCATTGCCTCTGGGGTCTCAGTACATTTCTGATGCCCCTGTCGTATTTCATGACAAGGAATGTTTCACACAACATGAATTCTGGGCTGGAAAGTAAAAAAAACAGGTGAAGGCCATTGGGCAGGTCCATAAGTGTCTTATGGTCTCTCAGAAACTAGCTGATTTCTCCCTGAGTTTCCATCCCACTTGACACCAGCTTATGGTTCTAGAAACCCAAGTCTAAAACACCGGGCTCTGACATACTACCTCCGTGCGTTGTCATTTCCTGCCATGCAGCCCTGAATCCAGAAGTCTGTCTACCCAACTCATTCATGGAGGAGTAGGGAGTTCCTGACAAACAAAGCCTATGCTGGGACTCAGGGAGCTGAGCGGGAGTCAGGAGGTGGGAGTGAAGGACGAGGGACGTGCAACATAACCGACCCTCCCCACCACCCTGTTACATACTGGCAGCCCCTGTCCATAGACATCTGAAAAATAGATAACATTTGAAAATAACTTTCCCTACTATTACTCTAAGCAGTCTTTATTGTAATGGTGACAAAGATTTGTGCTTGTGTTCTTAATAGTAAAGAAGAAGAAAGAAAATAAGGAAGGAGAGAGAGAGGGAGGGAGGGGTCTAACTGATCAGTTCCACGCTGCCCCTGCACCGTCTCCTCTCCATGCAGGGTAGGAAGGGAGGAATCTTCATGAGCTCTAAATTCACTGTCCTGGTGATCAAAATTCAAACCCCCCCCCCAATGGTTTCCTTTTCATTTCACATGAAGCCAGAGAACCACAGCTAGGTCTCCCGAAGCCTGAAGGGTCTGGCTCCGGCCCACCTGTCCTGCCTCCCCACCCCCACCACTGCTCTGACCACAGGGCCTTCTCTCTGTTCGCTGGACAAGATGGGCACTGACCTGTCTCTGAGCTGTCACTCCAGGGATCTTACATCGCTGGTTCCCGTCATCCCACAGGACTGTGGCTAAACCCACGTCCCTTAGGACACTGCCTAAGCTCTGCCCCTCCTTCAACGCTGCTTCCTCCTACTGGCCTTTGTTTATCCAAAACTGTAGTTCTCTTATGTGTTCACTTGTTTTTCTAACTGCGTGACACACTCGAATTGGAGAAGCCCCCAGCACCCCAGTCCCTGTTCAAAAGAAGTACGTCTATCAGTCAAACGCATACATGAATTAATGAGTAAAAATGAATGAAAAGGTACACAGTCGATTTATTATATATGGAGTTTTGCAATGCAAAGTCAATAAGAACTTAAACTCAAGTGGTTCGTGGTCTGCTTTCAGCCTCATACGGCCTAGACAGCACAGTCCCATGCTGTGCACGGCCACACTGCCAACACCAGGGCTGATGCAATGATGGCCATACAGTGACAGCGGGTATCCTGGCCCAGAGCCACGTGAAAGCAGCTCAGACTTGCTCCCAGCTTTACAGGAGAGGGGCTGCATGTCACTAGGTATCCAGGCTTCTGGGCACCGGCTCTGGATCAGTCACTGACTCTGTCAAAGAGCACTAACGGAGCAAGAATACTAACAATGAGGCAGTGGGTCACACAGGGATGGCACACCTTGCTTCAAACTCTGCAAATCCAAACACAGGGACTAATTCGTGACTAGCGAAACACACACAAGGAAGAAAGTGGGAAATGTCCCAAATGCCTAAGTTAAAAAGAGACTACTCTGGTTATGGGGGACCAAGAAAGGTTTGATGGGGAAGGTGGTGTTGGGGCTGGGCAACCACTGAATGGAATCGGTGTAGGTAGAAGAAAACACAGTAGACCAGAGACTCAGAGGGAGAAGGCTGAGGAAGAGGAGACACTGAGTCTGAATACTAGCCTAAAGCATGAAGGAGGAGAAGCCAAGAAGTCACGTCTACCACGCTGGATTTCTACAAAAGATGTATTAGGAAGGAGGAGATATAAGCAGAGCTGTGCTTAGGACTGAAATAACAAAGCAGGGCATGTGGGACAGAGGGAGGATCAGAATCGAGCCCTCCCCCCCAGTCATCCACTCAAGCAGGCACTTTGTGCACCTAGTAAAGCTGGGTTGTGTGCTTAAGATGTATTAGTTTGGAAGGCAGTCAGAGGCTTCCCACCTTGGGGGTAGGGAGGGAGTTTACATTCCACCAGGAGAATAAACAATCACAAAAAAAACAAAATTCAAAGAATACTAGATGGCGATAAGCGCGATATGAAAAGAAAAAGAAAAGCAGAGTACAGGAACAAGATGGGTGCAGGGTATAGCATTAATCACAGCAGTCAGGGTACCCAAAGGTGAGATGAGAGCCCCTGTATGTCTAGGGAAGGACTTCCCACACTGAGCACACCACCAGGGCATGTCCCATCTGAGAGAGGCAAGAGGCCAATGTTTTCACTCAGGTGTGAGCAGCCATGGAAAGAGTCCCTTCCCCTCTCCGAAGAATAGTTTTCGGTACTGGAAGGAAACAGGCTGTGACATCATGACAAGTCACGGAGGAAGAGTCTGTGTGTTCGGCGACAGAAGTCAATCTGCAAAGGCTACCTGTGTAGCTGGACTGTGGGAGTGGGGAGAGACGGTTGTAGCTGGGGGCTGGGAGCGGAAGGGACGAGTAGCAAGGCACAGTTGGTTTCGGGCAGTGAAATTTACTTGTATTACCCTATACATGGTGGACTCTATCATTACACATCCGTCCAAGCACACAGCATGTGGCATGCCAAAAGTGAACACGAACATAAACCGTGAATTCTGGGAGAGAAAGGCCTGGTGAAGGCAGCTCACCGACAGAAACCGATGTGGAGGGCGTTGATAATGGGAGCCGTTAAGCTCCGAGAAATCCCTTTACTTTCCTCTCCATTTTGCAATGAGCTTAAAAATCGCAGGTTTTTAAAGAGATCTTTGTTTTAAAGACTTTCTAGGGCATGAGTGGAGAGACCATTGAGAAGGCAATTAGGCACTCAGATCAGGGACCAGGGTGAGGCAATCAGGGCAGCAAGAGGGATGTGGGACAATGGGCTACGCTGATTCCTCCTAAAGACACTGCCAACGGGGTTCCTGACCCATGGGATGCTGGGTGTGAGGCAGACAAGAGCACCAAAGATGACCCCGGGGTTGCTAAGTCCAAACTAGCAAGGATCTCCATGAGGGCTACAACCTGAGGAAAGAGAGGTGGAGACAAATATGTCAGGTGGCAGCAACTAAGTGGAAAAGATTTGACCGGTCATCTTACCTCCGGAAGGGCAGCGGAAAACAGACCAATTCGCCCAGCATCTTTATGGAAAGCCAACTCCATGCTGGCATGCACAAGGACTGAGGGCATCACAGTCAATGCACTACAGTCCCTAACACGCAGGTATTTACAAAGCACCAAAATGGTATTTATTATTATTGTTGTTGTTGTTGTTGTTGTTATTAATGAAGATTTTAACAAATTAGCAAGCCAATCAAATTAAATGTCAAATTGAATATAAATTGAATAAATATGAGATGCATGACATAAAATGTAAAAATTTAATATATAATACAAATCAATCAAAATATAATTTAATTATATTTAATTATTAATAATATTAAATCAGGATTAACTGTTATTATTATAATGCTCTGTACCCCACCGAGTATTAGCTAACAGGGATCTGAAACATATTAAGGATGAGAAATGGTAGGTGCCTGCCATCACAGTGCTCTCTAAGAGCTTTACAGGTGGTGTACACAGAGGGTAGTGGACACATGAGGACTGAGTCAACTGTCCCTGCCTGAGGGGGTGAGAGGGGTAGGTGGTGCTGGGAGGGGCTGAGAGTTCTGATGAGCTGGAGCTCACGCTGGGGTGTAAGGAAAGGGGCAGAGGTGAGGCAGGGGCCCCAACTTTTGAGTCTAATTGATGGGCTGCTCATCCCACAAAGGCAAGGACTCAGTCTATCCTGTTCCCATTATGTCTTCAGGACTCAGCACAGTACCTGGTGCTCAGAAGACTCAGTAGATACCTTTTGAGTACAGATACAGGGAACCCAGGAAAGGGGACAGACTGGAGGGAACAATGATTTTTTTTTTTCCTGGGGTTTTCAATTCAAAGGAAGCTCGGAGCTTCCTGGCAATAGTGTCACAAGGACCTGGTAACACAGATGCAGCCCTGCCCCTAGAAGGCAGTGAGGCATCCGGTGGTGATGCTCAGGGGCTCCCTTGGCAGGTGCAGGGTACCTGTATTTCCTGGATGCTTTCCTCCTCTCTGGCATCCACCTTCTTCTCCACACCCTCACCACGAAGCAAGGCTTCCAACGTGGTACTCTCAGAGGTAAAGCCATCTTTCTTCAGGGGCAGCTCTACTTCTGGAAAACAAAGACAGGCAGATGGGTCAGGCACCCAGAGGCAGGTGAGACAAGAAGGGTGATCTTGGGGAACATGCAGAGTTCTTGGGTAGGACTCAAACGGCCTATGCCATCGCCTTTTGACAAACAGGACCATGGAACACTGGCATTGGGTTCAGCTTCCCCACCAGCGCACAGTCCCAGAGAAGATCTCACCTTGCCCACTCCCTGGGGCAAGTTGAGGCAGAACAGAGAGGGTGCCCTCTAGAGGTAGGATCAAACTGCCCGAGTCCCAGTCCTGCTTCCGCCACTCTGGGGTTATGACCCAGGACAGGATGCTGAAGGAGCTGGAGCCCCATTTCTCCATCTATAAAGAGGAAGAACAGTGCCCAGGACCACGGGGTGTTTGAAAATGTTCAAGCACACCAACGATGTCTGATTACTAGTGTCTTCAAGGCCTCCCCTTGGCGGTGCTGGCTGCCCGGCTCTGCTTTGTTCCATAAAAAGCTATCAGCCTCGGGGAGGCTGTTCTCATCAACTCACAGGGGGAGCAGAAGCCCCAAACCAATGGAAAAAGAGTGACGGTGATGTTCAATGGACTCCAGAGCGGCAGAGTAGAAAGACATTGCCGTGCATAGAGAAAACCGCAGCAAAAGTTCCAACATTCCCAACCCTGGAGAAATCAGTAACGCAGGACTGCGGAGCATTTTTCCATAGACATTGGGAGTTATCTTGCTGGGCCTGTGAGCCAATGGGTGCCATTGTTTAGACGCAGAAACTCTCACTCCCCTCATCGCTCAGATGCTACAAGCTTGGTTCCCAGGGTGGCACTATTGAGAGATGGAGGGACCTTAGGAGATGGGTACTAGTGGGAAATGTCCTTAGGTCATTAGGATTATATCCATGAAAGGGATTGTACAACTCTGGTCTCTTCCTCCCCTCTCTCTTTCTGGTCACGAGACAGGCAGTTTGCTCCAGGTACACACTCCACCATTGACATCTAGGGAAGCCCCAAAGCCGGGTCTGCCTGGCCAGGGACTAGAAATCTTGAAAACTATAAGCCAAAATTAACCATTCTCTTTGTAAGTTAATATCTCAGGTATTCTCTTACAGTCATGGAAGGCTAACATACTGGGCAGTTAAGCAAAGACAGGGCTGGAAGCAATCTGCTCCTGAGAGAGACCAGAGAGAGCTTCTGACTCTTCCCCAAAGTGCTCTCCAAACCTGAGGTGCTCCCCAAGCTCTTGACAGAGAATTTTAACTTTTTTTAAGAACAGAAAACTAAGGTGTTAAGTGATATTTTGGCTTAGCCATATAATTTTCTTCCAGTCTCTTCTTGATCTCAAACCTCACCTACACACACACACACACACACACACACACACACAGACATACACACACACACATACACACACACACAGAGACACACACACACACACACACACACACACACACACACACACACACATATATGTAATTTAAAAAAACACAACCACTGGATCAACCACCAATGAAACTTTACCATCATCTACTGACCAGTAAATATCTGTAGGCCACCTGGCATGGGACAGCCACTGTGCTGGAACTAGAGACACAGGAGGTGACCAAATAATGGCAGAACTCTGTCTTTGGATGACTTAAAGATGCAGCTATGAAATGTTAAATGTAAAACAAAGATGCAGTTATGAACTATCTCTACAAAGGAAAATGGTGAGGGGGCAGCTACTTTACTTCAGAGTGGGGGAAGGCATGCATGATGGAGTTACAATTAAATTGAGGGTTAATTATCCCAAATAATTAAGGTGTGCTGCCTTGTGCCCTGTCCTCAGTCAAGCAGCGGGTCACCATCCCTCAAACTTATAATAATCTTATGTGTATATATAAATTTATCCTTTAACCTTCTGACAATAAATGTGTCCGATTTCCAGAATGGCACCGTGTTTTAGAGCAGGAAAAGTCCAGTCATCTAATCCAATTCCATCTCCTTTTATAAGTGAGTCACTGTAGCTCAGAGAAGTCAAGCAACTTCACCAAGAGCAGGCAGAAAAGCCATCAGATGATCTTTCAAAACCCAGTAAAGATCATGACAAGAACCCCAATCAGTAAAGAACAAGCCCAGGCAAAGCCAGGACGGTGCTTTGGTGCCCCGGTGCACATGCAGAGGACAGGGTGAAGCAGAAACACCCAACATGCAGATGCTGTCACGGCCAGATGCCGCCTAATCCCCATCACACCGCAGAGCATAGAGTTATTGCATTTTACAGACGAGGCAGCTCAGCGCAGGGAGGTTTAGAACCTGCTTACTACCTACCACAGGACTGGAGAGGGGCAAAGTCCAGTCTTGAGCTCCGCACCCTCCCACCTAATCTTGCTAAAAGGGCTCTACCACCAGCCCCTTCTTTCTTCCTAGGAAGAAGGAAGGTGTCTTTCCAAAGCTTTGTGCATTCCCACTGCATCCCTAGGCCCTCCCTGTGGTTTTCTGATTTCAGGATGGGAGGCACATCTCTGCTGAGGCTGCGGGCAGTTTGCAGCATGGTGCCAAGCTCTTCGAGAAAATCTCAAGAGCTCTCCAACCTCCCGAAACCAACCCCCCTCCCCAGTCCATGCAGAATTTCCCATGGGCTGTGAACTTCCCCCTCCCACTGCCCTTTCTTCCTCCCCTGCTAACCAGGCCTCCATTTTGCCTCTCATCGTTCACTCTGTACTCAGTCCTCCTTAACTGGATGGGCTGGCATGCACAATGTAAGAGTCAAGAGGGAAAAGGGAACCGAAGTAGTGAAAATGCAGTGGGTTCCCAACATGCCAAGGGCTCCGAGGGATAGCCAGTGACACCTGAGGTCCATTTCCTTCAGGAAGCAGAACATAGAGACACAGAGGGGCTTTGCATCACATCGACCGAGTGGCTTCACTCTCCCCTAACTGCCAACGTATTTTATTGGCTCGTATAGCTTCATTTTCAAACAGACTTGAAGTCAAACCCTATTAAGTCTTGCTTGGGGCAGTTTCTTAACCTAAGTCTCTGTTGATGAGTTGCATGGGGTGATACAGGCGTGTACCTCATAGTGTTGGTACAAGAATCGAACAAGGTAAGGGCCGGAGAGATGGCTCATTGGTTAAGAGTACTGACTGCTCTTGCAGGGGACCTGGGTTCAATTCCCAGCACCCACATAGCACCTCACAATTGTCTGTAATCCATCCCCAAATATAATCCACCCTCACACACAGACATACATGCAGGTAAAAGAAAATGCACATAAAATAAAAATAAAGCATTAAAAAAAAGGACATTAAAAAAAATCAAAGAAGGTAGTATGTATAAAGAAATTCTAAAAGATTCACCCCAAAATCTAGTATGTGAAACATTATGGGAGGCATGTTGATTTTTTTTTATGTTTCATTCTATTTAAAACTTGAGTTCTAAATTGGGTGATATGTGCAAAGAACCTGGACAGTTTGAGTGTCCCACAAATGCTATAAGTTATTATAACCAAAATTTTAATCACTGATGTTAATGGTCCAATAGAAATCCAGTAAAAGCTACTTGTATCATCCTAAATTGTCTAGTTGTCATGTTTTTGAAAGACAAGAAACAGGTGCAATTAAGTTTCATATTTTTCTCTATCCAAAATACTACCATATCAATATGGAATAAATATGTGAAAACTGATGTGATGTTTTACAGTCTTTTAGACCTTACTGGTATGTATGTTCCCCTTATAACACATATAAATTCAGATGAGGGCTTCAAAGCCACATGAGGGTAGCAGCTACCCCACTGGACAGAGCATCTTTACAGCATTAAAAGAAATGCTTAGGGAGGTTCTTGCTTTCAGTCAGTGGACAGAATTTAAACATGGTTTTAATGTTGCCTGCTTAATGCCCAGTGGAGTACCATTCCATGAGCGGCATTCAGGCTGACCTCTGACAAACCCTGTTCACAAAGCATTGTGGGAAAGGTTTGGCTAGTCAGAATGAAAGGCTCACCCCATCCCCCCAGGACAACCCAGCAGAGGGTAGTTCTCTGCCTCTTAACCACAGGGGGTTCCCAGAGCACATCAAGGAGAAAGGTGACAGGTCCAAGCTCTCCCACAATGTACACACTACACACACTCCTGGGAACCCTTGGGAATGTTACTGATTCAATTTTATTCTAATATGGCTCATCTGGATATAGGATCCAGTGACTCTTTAAAAGGCTTCCCTTGTTTAACCTCACACAAAGTTGGAGACCACATAACCCCGACAGGAACCATCAAACATTTAACATCAAAAGAAAATGGGCCAACACACACACACACACACACACACACACACACACACACACAATTCATCTTTAAATCGGTCTGATTTTATACACAGGGATATGAACCTATGGATCGTTACTCTCTCCAGAGTGGCAGTAGCTGTCACCCAAGCCAGCCACCTCCCTGGGACCCGGAGGCAGCTCTGCCTCCTTTTCTAATTGGGAACAGAGATACTCCTTGGGTGACTTCCAGCACGATCCATCACACCAGAGACAGCTTCTGTGCAAACCGAAGCAAATCGGTTTCCAAATAAGAAAAAAAAAAAAAAAAAAAAAAAAAACCCCCCACAAAAAAAAGGGGGGGGGGGGGGGGGATTGCCAGTGAAGCACTGTGGCTTCTCCCCAGGCTCCGGACAGGGCAGCCTTCCTCGGGAGCAGATCAAAGCCATAAGCTTTTGACACAGGTGCCCTAAGCCTGCCACCCAATGAACCAAAAGAAAAGCTTCCACTGGGTTGTTGGAGCCACTGAGCTCATTAACAGGGCGCAGTCAAGATGAGCCTGAAAGTACGACATGGGAGCAGAGTGAGTAATTAAATCCCAGGTCATTTAAAAATGCAAACGCCTTGGATGTCACAGGCTCCCCGAGCCTCTGACTCCTTCTCCTTCATTATTAGGCTAAGGATAGAGGGCTGGGAACCTCCAACTCATATATGGATTATAATAAAATATGCTGCATAAAAAAAAACAGATTAAGACAGGTCTTCTTTGGGGAAATATACAAAGAGAGGAGCTGTCTGTTAGCTGTCGGGTTTGCAAGAGATACCATCTTCCGGGAGGCTGGGCTCTGCCAACAGACAGGCTGCCCCAAGGGAAATTGTGGTGAAACACCCCGACAAGGCGCATCCATCCGTCTATCCATCATGGGCTCCCTCTGACACAGGGGCCTGGAGATAGAGTCATGGTACAGAAAGGGGGCGGGGGAGCCCACAGACAACAGAAAAAAAAAAAAAATCTCTTGCTAGCGCGTGAGTGCTCAGGGGTTTTTTGTTGTCGTGGTTGTTTTTTAATGCCTGTCTCTAGTTTTTCTTTAAAAATACAAATGTGCCATTTTCTCTTCTGGGGTGCTTATTATTTTGAGGAGTTAAGTTCATCATATGTCCTTGGATTTACACATCAACTTACACCAAGGAGCAAGGCGCTTAAAACTCAGGATTTCGTTTATCTTCTGCAGACTTTCAGTCTACGGAGCGAAAGGGGGAAAGATAGGGCATAGGGACCAGAGACCTGATTTCCTACAAGGGTGGTAGGCCCAGGGAATGAGCAGATGGATCCCTTTTCTTGCCTGCATTTGACTTCCTGGTTTATGACTCACAAAGCTCAAAATAAATGAGGTTCTCATTGAGGACCTGTCACCCAGGCTGCAACTCTCAGGTCCTGCTATAGCTTGGGTTAGCATCCCAGGATAGCCCCCCAACAGGAGAACCATCATTCCCCTCCCCCACCCCAGTGGCCCTTGCTGTGACTGCCCACACTCCTCTAAGAAGACACCTTAAGGCAAGTAAGTTCTAGAATTTGAGATTAGTGCTCCAGGGAAGCAGTTTCCAGGACCTGAGGCACAAAGAAATATCCATGATATCAAAGGAAGTCACTACTGGGCCAGCCCACAGGATGCAGAGAGATGCATCATAGTGGGAATAGACTGAGTGGAGGAGGCATTGCCAAGGTGTGTGAAACCCATTGGAGAAGGTTCCAAGGTTTCAGGTAGGTAGGATGAACGCATTCTGGAGATCTATGGAACAGCATGGTGACTGGTTATTAATAATGTATTGTTGGACTTAAAATTGCTGAAGGAGTAGATCTGAGTATTCTTACCACCAAAAATAATGATCAACTATATGAGGTGATAGACATGTTCATTAGTCTTATCTAGTCATTTTACAGTGTCCACATGTATCAAACATCAGGTTGAATAAGAATGTGGCTCACTGCTAGAGCAATTGCCTACCATACCCAAGGCCTCCAGGAACACACACACACACACACACACACACACACACACACACACACATACACACACACACCACTTCAAGTATACCTTTATAAAGCTTGGAAAAGTTAAAACTAAATAGTTTGGGACTGGGGTTGTAGCTCAGTTGCTAGAGTGCTTGCCTAGCGTGCATGCAGCCCTGGGCTCTATACCCAGTCCTATATAAAATGGATGTGACTACACACACTTACAAAGATCAAGAGTTCAAGACCATTCTTGGCTACACAGCAAGTTCAAGGCCAGCTTGCACTACATGAGATCCTGTCTGTAAATAAGTAAAGAGCAGTTCGAAGGGGTTGGCTATTTGGGGATGAAATCTCAGTTCTACTACCCTAAACCACACAGCTGGCTTTGAACGCCTCATCTGTAAAACTGAAAGAACAAAGCCCACCTCCACTGTCGCTAAGGACCAAATGAAATGAGACAGCAGCTATGAAAGGTCTGAGCCCAGGAGGTGGTCCAGAGTTAGGCTCCCTTCTTTCCTCTGCCTCTATGCTCCTGTTCTTGTGCTCCTCAGACCGAACTCCCTAACTGCCAACACTCTCAGGCCACTAGGCATGGTGAGACCCAGCTTTCCCCGGAATGGGTACGGCCCAGGGAGGGCAGAAGCAACCAGGCGGAATCTGGAGCAGTTAAAGGGACAGAAGAGGTGGGGTGTGAATGGAGCTTCAAGCAGAGACATGGCCCCCGCCCCAATGCCAGGGCAGGTACAGTCCTTGCAGCTCTGAAGGAGACCCAGCAGCGGCATGGTAGACGGCACCCTGCTTTGTCCATTGATTTGGCAGATATGATTTGGCAGAGTACTTACTGTGTACCAGGCTGTCCCAGGTGCTTGGGACACAGCTGTGGATGAGGCAAAAATCCCCGCCTTCACTCACGGAACTTACATTCAAGTTGATGATGGTACAGGTGGAGAGGGATATAAGCAATGAGTGAGTAAAGTCTACAGTCTGACAATTGGGTAATCGGTGCTTTGGAGAAAAGACAAAGCGTGGCTGGGAAAGTGGCATGTGGGGGTGATAGGAGGGTTGAGATACTTTAAAGCATGGACCTGGAAGAGAAGTGAGAAGGAGCCTGTTCCGATGTCCACGCAATGACATCACAGGTAGAGAGCCATTTGTGTATGTCTCCTGAAGCTGCCATTTGCCTGGAACACGCACAGGGAGTTATGGGGACTTTGAAGTGCTGCGTAGGTGGCAGCAAGAAGATCAGCTTCCACCCTGAGCGTGATGGTAAGCCACAGGAGGTTTTGAGCAGAGTAGCAGGCTGATGCCTATATAGTAACAGGATCACTCTGAAGGGGGGGGGGGGGG
>CABHPP010118373.1:0-38180 GCA_902168425.1 Peromyscus attwateri
CAGAACGTGTTTGCTGCTTTAAATCACCAACTCTCCTTGCCTGCAGTCCTCTCGCCCCCTACTGTCCGTCCCTCTCGTGGCCACTCTGCTCAAAACCCGCCCACGGCTGCCCCCCACCGAAGGTTCTCAAGTCCTTAGCAAGAATTTCAGCCACCTCGTTTTCCTGCTGCGTTCCTAGTACCATTTTACACAATTCTGTCCAATGTCTGTCGTCCTTCGCTGCTGCACAGCTTCACGAGGGCACGTGCCGCCGCAGTTCTTTGGTCGGGTGTTGCATTCCCATCGGCTAGAACAGAGACTAGTATTTAAGAACAGATAATTTGCACTGTGTGCTGCTGTACCTGATAAAGTATGTGTATAGCCCATGAATGCATCCCTCTCCACCTTCAGGGTGACCACCCTCCCTGTGACCAATCACAGGAGTCAAGACTGACGACAGCTGTTCAGTGCATTTGGTAGGCTGGGTCTCAGTGTCTAGAACTGAATGGTGAACACTAGAGAATAGGGGCTGTCTTTGGCTAAATTATTTCTACGTCCAGTAACTAACAACACACCTTCAATGTGGGGAGGTGTTTCTTTGTGTTTTCAGTCGGTCTGCTACTGCAGACACAGGACTAGACTCAGGATAGAACCAGGAGCCCAGAAAGAACTTGACTGCTTCTGTTCTGAAGGAGAGAGCCACAACCAGGGAATAGCCTTGCTGTCTGATGTTAGGATGGAAGCCCTAGACGCTTGGAAACAATGGAGAAGAGTTTCAGACTCCAAAGTGTCAGAAAAAGAGTCCTATGGATGAGAAAAATCTGGAATGGAAATTCCATGAAAGTAAATCCATTTATAAGGCTTATCTTGAGCACCTAAAGGTGGATACGCTGATTATCTATTGCTACATAGTATATATCACACAAAACTTTCACACTTGAAGATGTTGACCACCCCTATGAAGACACTAGGGATCCAGCTTGGAGTCTCTACTGTGATCAGTCAGTGACAGACACTGGAGCAGTGGTTCATCAGCTGGACCACTGCCTCGCCTCAGGAAGACTGGAGGCTTCTCTGTGTGTCTTCTCTTTGACCTGATGTAAATTTCCTCAGAGCATGCAGCAAACAAGGAGAAACCATCACCTTTCGTGACCTTACCATGAAAGTCATACACTTCTACTGCCTTCATTGGCTGCAAGCAAGACTCACAAGTTCACACCAATGAAAATGGAGGGGGATCCAACTGAACATCTAGATAGGAGAATGACATGAACAGCAAATAGTGTCCTGGCCATTTCTGAGTAACACATTCTGCCATGGTAGGCCTGGCATATCGTGTAGTATTCAATAAATATTAAATGAATGAAACAAAATGAGACACATTATTATTTGTTTAATCTTGTTGAGAAATGTTAGGTAAATATGCATTCAACAGTATATGTAAGTATAAATAAGTGATACATTCACGGTTGTTTGTTCAGTTTGTGATAGGTACTGTTATACTTTTTGACATGTAATTAATGTCTACAATGTACTATGTAGCTTGAACCAGTTAATAGTTAATCAGTCTGTGTGCCACAAAAATACTAACAAGCGTGTAAATTAATATAGGCATGTTACTGGAGTCCTAGGCTACAGGTCTAATGCATGTCCAAACAGGTCAGCTCCTGCCACTTGCCCATCCCTAATGCCCCCTCCCAAACATAAATAGAGAAAATGATGGGGGGAGAAAAAAGAGCTATACCCAGAATAAGGGAGGACCGGACCTGTCTTCAGAGGTACTGATGAACTCTCGGATGACACAGAAAAGAGCCAAAGGCATTAGACAGGAAGCATACATAGTTAAACAAACAGCCTTGAGTGAACTGTGCTCCACTTGATCCTTATCTCAGGCATTAAGTAAATTGCTGTTGCCTGGGAGGTAGTCACACACAACTCCTGCCACAAAATGCTTCTCCATCAGACCTGCTGACCCTAACTAGATTCCAAGGTGACCAGCAGCAAGGGAGATAACTTTTAATCCTGTTTACACTTCCCCATTGGCCACCTCTGAGCTCCTGCATGCCGGAGTGAAGAGCTGGTACTTGCAGCAAAAGCGGCCCCTAAGTCTTTGTTACAGCCATTCACAAATATGTAAGTGTGTGGATAATGGGTAAGAGTCTTGTAAATTCATTCTAGAGCCCTGGCAAATGACTTCCTACTCTTTTGGCAGTATTATGAATGCAGCAATACTGAATATAAATTTTTGCACATAGAGGGTACGCCTGTGTCTTTCTTGGAAAGCAGGCAGGCCCCACAAGGAAGGAGACTTCAAAGATGCAGACAGGTTTGCCAATAGGAGGAGTGTACAGGTAAGAGATATGAAAACAGATGAGAGATGTTAAGGTCAGCAATGACTTTCATATGCAAAAAAGGAAATGACACCAGCCTAGAGTGTCTCTGGCCCTCGAGCTGAACCTCTGTTGCTGTGGGGTTTATTTGGTTGGTTCATTTGTTTATGTTTTGGTGGTTATGGTGGTGGTGGTGGTGGTGGTGGTGGTGGTGGTGGTGGTGGTGGTGGTAACGGTGCTGAGCTGGTGCGGTGGATGGAACACAGACTCTCTATTGCCCTAAGCAAGCACTTTCCACTGAGTTCTCCTCAGCCACTATGTGGCTACATTCCCTAGGGACTCTCTCCGCTTCAATTTGTATTCAGAAAAATTAATTTTAAGTGGAACAGGCCTATAATCCCAGTAGGCTGAGGAGAATCTGAAGTTCAAGGCCTGCCAGGGCTACAGAATGAGTTCAAGGACAGCTCAAGGAAATTGCTGAAGCCCTGTCTCTAAGTTTTTAAAAGAAGGATGGAGGGTCTTGGTGCTGTAACTCAATGGGAGAGTACTTGTCTTGTACATTTTAGGGTCCTGGATTCATCTGTACTAGTACTACAAAAATAATTAGCCACAGAGAGTTTGCTTCCTAAGACTGCAGCAGGAGTGATACAATTGAAGCCAAGGCTAGAACAGATCCCCTACAAACACATGGAGCGCTGGGGAGTTGGTGCCCCCTCCCCCGCCCCGCCTCCGCCCCCCCCCCCCCCCCCCCCCATACACACACAGCTAAGCAAGGTGCTGTGATGGGAGATGGAGGGGCTTGACGCTGCACCGGCAGATGCAGCTGTGTGCAGTACTCACGACTCTTCATCAACCCCTCCAGCTCAGTTCTCCTACCGCTGCATTCCCATGGTTTCACGATTCTAGTTTGCGCTTACTGTTTTTAAGGCCGATGTCCTATGTATCTCCTCTTTGGGATTGTGGATAAGACACTAGTGTTCTGATTTTTAAAATAGTGATTATTGGTTGATGTAAGTGTTCTGTATCTCAATTACGATGATGGTTACATGAACACAGTATTTGCTAAAATTTATGGACCATTTTAATACACACAGATTATACATCCTTATGTGTAGTAGAAACAGTGTCAAACACTCCATTACATTTCATTTAACATTCATTACAATCCTGAAAAGTGGATACTGTTATTATCACTATTTTACAGATAAGGGAAACTGAGGTACTATCCCCATTTTACAGACAAGGAAACTGAGGCTTGGAGAAGTAAGATATCTAACATTTCATAGCTTACTAGTAGAGCTTAGCTCAGGCTTAGAATGTATCTCTCCAAAAACAAACAAACAAACAAACAAAACCACTATCTCCATACAGATGCCTGTAACAAAGTGATCACACCTTGAAATGGGTATTGTATAACAGTTTCCTCCCTGACTGAAACATTCCATCCTGCAGGAAGGCTCTTTAAGTAGAGAGGTAAACAATTCAAAATAGCTTTAAGAAGTCCCTGAAACTCACCAGATTCTCTAGGCTCCATCCTCTCAGAATAAGCAATAAAGCTGCTGAGGGTCACTCTCAGACAAGCCAAGCTGCAAAGAAGAATCTGAGACCAGACCAGCTGCCTGAAAAAAGCAGAAACCAGCCAAGCCGCCTAGAAGAGGTTTAGACCAACTAAATCACTTGGAAGGGACACTCTCCAACTTGTTGAGATGTCTGTAGGCTGCGCAGTGTGCTCAAGGTTCCCAGATTTTGTGTGCTGCCACCTATACTGGCTGGGGTGGGCTTTGGTGATGCAGCTGTCTTTGAATCATTTCTGCTCCTGTCGGTGACCCTTCACCCATATTCTTGTAAATAACCCCAATAAAACTCATTGGTTTCACCAAGTTGGACTTTGGTGATATTCGTACTTTGGTCTGTCATGGGCTCCTATCTGGGGTGAGTAGACATGTGTGTGGAGTCTCCCCAGGAAAAAATTTGTCATGTAACAGGTGTTTCCAGACTTTATTTTGTATTATATCCCAGACATATCAAAAAGTACACATGCCTCCATGGAGAAGATTGCAAATTGATCCATATCTGTCACCATGCACAAAACTTAAGTCCAAGTGGATCAAAGACCTCAACATAAATCCAGTTACTCTGAACCTGACGAAAGAGAAAGTAGGAAGTAGTCTTGAACGCATTTGCACTGGAGATCACTTCCTAAATATAACACCAGTAGCACAGACACTGAGAGCAACAATTAATAAATGGGACCTCTTGAAACTGAGAAGCTTTTGTAGGGCAAAGGACATGGTCAACAAGACAAAATGACAGCCTACAGAATGGGAAAAGACCTTCACCAACCCCACATCTGACAGAGGGCTGATCTCCAGAATATATAAAGAACTCAAGAAATTAGACATCAAAATACCCAACAGTCCAATTAAAAAATGGGCTAAAGAGCTAAACAGAGAATTCTCAACAGAAGAATCTCAAGTGGCCGAAAGACATTTAAGGAATTGCTCAGCATCCTTAGTCATCAGGGAAATGCAAATCAAAATGACTCTGAGATACCACCTTACACCTGTCAGAATGGCCAAGATCAAAAACACCGAAGACTTATTTTGGAGAAGATGTGAAGCAAGGGGAACACGCCTACATTGTTGGTGGGAGCGCCAACTTGTACAACCACTGTGGAAATCAGTATGGCAGTTTCTCAGAAAATTGGGAATCAATCTTCAAGACCCAGCTATACCACTCTTGGGCATATACCCAAGGAATGCTCAATCTTACCACAAGAAAACATGCTCAACTATGTTCATATCAGCATTATTCATAATAGCAAGAACCTTGAAACAACCTAGATGCCCCTCAACTGAAGAACGGATAAAGAAAATGTGGTACATATACACAATGGAGTACTACTCAGCAGAGAAAAACAATGACATCATGAGCTTTGCAGGCAAATGGATGGAACTAGAAAAAAATCATACTGAGTGAGGTAACCCAGACTCAGAAAGACAAACATGGTATGTACTCACTCATAAGTGGATACTAGATGTAAAGCAAAGGATAACCAGACTGCAACTCACAATTCCAGGGAGGCTGCCTAGTAAAGAGGACCCTAAGAAAGACACAGGGATCGCCCAATGACAGAGAAATGGATGAGATCTACATGAGCAAACTGGGGGTGGGGAGGCAATGGAGGGCAAGGGTCGGGGGGAAAGAGAGCTTAGGGGAGCGGGAGGTCCCAGCTGGAATGGGAACAGAGTGGGAGAACAAGGAAGAGATACCATGATAAATAAAGGCACCATGGGAATAGGGAGAAACAGAGTGCTAGGGAGGTTCCCAGGAATCCATAAAGATGATTCTACCATAGACTACTGGCAATACTTGAGAGGGTGCCTGAGCTGACCTACTCTGGTGATCGGATGGTTGACTACCCTAACTGTCATCATAGAACCCTCATCCAGTGACTGATGGAAGCAGATGCAGAGATCCACTGCCGGGTCCCAGGCGGAGCTCCAGGAGTCCAATCGATGAGAGAGAGAGGAGGGATTCTATGAGCAAGAGATATCGAGACCATGATTGGAAAAAGTACACAGACAACTAGCCAAACTAGTGGAAACACATGAACTGTGGACCAATAGCTGAGGAGCCCCCATGGTAATGGACTAGGCCCTCTGGATAATCGAGACAGTTGTTCAGCTTGAACTGTTTAGGGGGCCCCCAGGCAGTGGGATCAGGACTGGTCCATAGTGCATGAGCCGGCTTTTTGGAGCCTAGTGCCTATGCTGGGACACTTTGTACAGCCTTGGTGCAGGGAGGAGGGGCTTGGACCTTCCTCAACTGAATGTACCAGGTTCTGCTGACTCCCCATGGGAGACCTTGCCTTGGAGGAGGTGAGAATGGGGGGAGGAGGGGCTGGGGGGAAGGCTGGGGGGTGGGAGGAAGTAGGACAGGGGAATCTGTGGTTGGTATGTAAAATGAACAGAAAATCTCTTAATAAAAAAAAGAAAGAAAATTACACATGCCTATGTCTAGGCTTTAAATGTGAGACCTTACAATTTGTATAAAGGCAACTGGTGAAAGAACATGAAATCTTCATTTTACTGGAAAGAAAAGTTAAATCCATCTTGATAATGCTATTGGCTGGCTCATAGTTCTTTAAGTGAAGTGACAGCATTTGTGTAACATTTTTTTTCCTCAAGAAATTAATGACTCATACTATGTACAGCATGTCTGCTATTTTCTATCTAATGCCCATTAGTCATTGATTGAAAAAGCACTCATATACTTCAGCTATGAGCTAGGCCCAGTTCTAGATACTTGAGAAATAGTAACCCAGTCTCCTGCCAACCCTCTTACCATCTTCTGTTCATGTTATAGAGGGAACTGAACTGAACTACCTGGAGTCACCTGACCAGTGAGCGGCAGAACAGAGAATCTTCCTGGGAGTCTATCTCCACACTGCCTGTGTTGATCACAGAACTCCGATGTGTCCAGCTAAAGCAGTCATTTGCTTAGGCTTTTGAGTAATCGTGGTCTTATGTCTCTTTCTTGACCATATAAGTAATCCAATAAATGTGATGGTTCATTACATTGGACTTGGTAGAATCTTTTTTTTTTTTATGTCATAGCCCTGTCTGGGATGAAACAGACATTTTTTTTTTTTTTCACATTCACCAGGAAAAGCCACACAATAAGGTAGTACCCAGGTTTATTGAAAAATCCTGGTTGGGAGAAAACAGGGCAATACTTCAAGGGACAAAGAATTCTTTGATCCGTCTTGCCTGTGGAGAGGTAGGACATGAAAAGAACAGTAGTGGAATAATGGTCCTGTGTCTACACACCCAGCCCGTGGGATATGTCTGCCAGGCGAGGAAGCAGTGTGATGGACTTCTTTGATTTGTGACCTTACTCCTCTTTGAATCTCTTTTCCAGAATGTCCCATGATCCTGTTTCTTTTAACCTTGTTGTTTGCCTTTCTTTTTCTCTTTCGTTTTTTGTGATAGGGCCTTGCTGCGTAGCCCTGGCTGTCCTTGAACCATCGATGGCAGCGGTTCTCAGGTTCTCAACCTGTGGGTCATGACCCCTTCGGTAATCCTCTGTCTTCAAAAGTGTTTACATTACAATTCCTAACAGTGGCAAAATTACAGTTATGAAGTAGTAATGGAAATAATTTTATGGTTGAAGGGTCACCACAACATGAGGAACTGTATTAAAGGGTCTATATAAACCAGGCTGGCCTCGAACTCACAGTGAGCCACTTGCCTCCCCCTCTCAAGTGCTGAGATTGCAGACATGTGTTACCATACCCAGGCATCATCATTAGATTTCGATTATCCAATGCTCATTTTTAGAGAAGTTTGACTTTAAAACCATTTTTTCACACTAAAGCATTCCATCACCAGCATACTTTTATTTTCCCACTTAAAAGCTAATTTTTAAAACATTTTGACTTTTTTTTTGGCTTGTTCATTCATTTTTTCCTCTCCCCATCCCCCTCCCCCCAGTCCACACCCCTCCCCCCACCCCACCCCACTTTGTTTTGCGCTTAGTTTAGTTTTCCCCAGAACTGCTCCGATGAGCTGAGCTACTCCAGAAAGGAGTTTGTTTGCTTTGATCCTGGTGAAAAGAGAAAAACAATGACAATATGATGACTTTCTCATGAAACTAAGTATATTCCATTTGCAAGAGAGTTTGGGGTTTTTGTTTGGTTTGGGGATTATATAATGTCCATGTGTTCGGCATTAGCAAACGCATCCCTTTTTAAATGAGATAATGAATGAAGAAGGTAGCTAGTTTTAAAAAATATTCTTTATGGAGAGATGATTCATCCATTAAGAGTGCTTCCTGCTCTTTCAGAGGACCCAAGTTCAGTTTCAGTACCCAGTCAGGCAGCTCACACCAACCATTAACTCCAGCTTCTTCAAGAGATCCAGTATCCTCTTCTGATCTCAGGCAGCACCCACACACATATGGTATACACATACACCACACACACACACACACACACACACACACACACACACACACACACACACAAATCTTTAAAAATTCTTCAGAAAAATTAGCATTAATGTTATATATCATTCCAACTTTATTTGTTCTTTGTTTTACTGTTGACTCAAAAGTGTGAAAAAGAGCTCAGACTCCAGGGTGTTGTGCTGGCCCTGCCCTGTGATCTGCATCAGAAAGAGCAAGAAACCAGGACAGCTTCACAGACTAGGCCAGTGGCCAGCAAACTTCTCCCATAAAGACATGGAAGGTCCAACTCTTCCATTAAACTTACTCAACTCCGACACCGAGGCATGAAACCAGCCACAGATGATATGTAAATGAATTAGCACAGTGGCTGTATTCCAATAAGCTTGGGGACACTGAAATTTTAATTTCACACAATTTTTATGTGTCACAAAATAGTCTTCTTGTTTGGTTTTTTGTTTTGTTTTAAACCATTTTAACATGCAATAACCACTCTTAGTTCCCAGAGCATACAAAAGTAGGGACAGGCTGGAACTAGTCCATGGCCATCTTTTGTTGATCTCTGGTTTAGCCAAATAAAAGAAAATGGACCAAGGACATAGCAAGGTGTTGTGAGTGACTGCCCTTTGAGCCAATAAATGCCTATCTTGGGGAGTTTAATTGGCCCCTTTGCAAATGGATCATCCCAGTTGGGCTTCTTGACTAGAGGGGTGGGGAGGGTCATGAGACCCTCAGCTGAACATCCAGCTGTTCCCTACTACCTGTTGTATACAATGCTGCCTTTAACTACACATGGTCCAGGAAGCAGCTAGACCAGTGGTTCTCAACCTTCCTAATGCTGTGACCCTTCAATATAGTTCCTCATGGTGTGGTGACCCCCAAACCATAAAATTATTTTTGTTGCTACTTCATAACTATAATTTTGATATTGTTCTGAATTGTAATGTAAACACTTCTGAAGATTGGGGTTTTGCCAAGGGGGTCACAATCCACAGGTTGAGAACCACTTGGCTAGAGTACATAAGTCTGCATGGGGAAGGGGTTCCATCTATGCTACTACAGGGAAGCCCTCATCCCTGCTGAGTGAAGGCTTTCCAGGTGTGATCTGGAAAATCAGGTGAGGGAGGAACACCCACACCCATGTAAGTAACCCCTCTCCTATGCTCTTTAAAGAAGCCTGACAAACTCATTGGTTTCCTCAGAGTGAATTTTGGCAGAATTGTGCCTCACTTTGTTGTTGGGACCTTAGGAGAAGGGGTAGATGATGTGGCTTGCGTCTTCACCTGGGAAGGAATTTTAGCAATCCAAGGCCAGGTACAGATTCCAGTCTTTGAGTGCCACTGAGGAAAGCCTATTTCACATAGCAGCATAGCTTGGTTTTCTAGATATAAATTAGAAAAGCAATTAACATCTATTCCTAATTATTTTTAGTGAGAGGGATGATAAATGGCAATGAGAAACTGTTTAAGAACCGAAAAGGAACAAATGATACACATGAGTATAATAGGGAAAAGTAGAAAATGTGTCTACTGAGGTGATTTAAAAGATCCAATTTCCTATTTTTTCCAAAAATAATCACAGATACAGAAAAGTGGGTCCACTGAATAGCAAAAGATCTGGTGTCCACATGTGTGCAGGTGCATAGGAGCCAGAGGACAACCTGAGATGACATCTCATGAGTACTATCTACCTCCTTTGAGGCAAGCTCCTTCCTTGGCCTAGATCTAATCATTTTAAGATAGATTGGCTAGCCGCCACCGAGCCCCAAGTATCTCACTATCTCTCCCCCACCTCCAATGCTGGAATTACAAGTGTCTGCCTCCATGCCCTACATTTTCAAATGGGTTCTGAGGCTTGAACTCACACAGATCCTCATGATTGTGAGACAAGCACTGGCCACCTAAGCTATCCTCCAGTCCTATCTTATCCACAACAGATTAATTTTGAGCTAAGCTCAAAGGCTTACAGAACCACTGAGCCATGATTCTAAAGAAATAAAGCACCAATGTCAATCACATTGTTTTAAAAAGCAAAGTTATACAATAAAAAGAGTTTTAACAAAAAGGGTTTTAGAACATTACATTTGAATGTTGCCTTTCATACTTAGAGACTTTAATTGTGGGTAAGTTACTAAAGTTTCTGAATATATCTTGATCATCAAGGGTAATAATCAACTGAGAGTTCCTACAGTTATAATCAAGAAGTAAAATAATATGCAGAGAGGTTTGTCAGGTATATCATAGATGCTGTGGTAGTTTGAGTGAAAGTGACCCTCATAGGCTCATAGGGACTGGTACTATTAGGAGGTGTGGCCTTATTGGAGTAGGTGTGGCCTTGTTGGAGGAAGTGTATCACTGGGGGCGGGCTTTGAGGTTTCAAATGCTCAAGCCAGATCCAGTGTCATTCTCTCTTCCTGCTGCCTGCTGATCTAGATGTAGAACTCTCAGCTTCTTCTCCGGTACCATGTCTGCCTGCATGCTTCTCACTAGGACAATGGACTAAGCCTCTGAACCTGTAAACTAGCCCAATTAAATGCTTTCCTTATTAACAGTTACCATGGTCATGGCGTCCCTTCACAGCAATAGAAACCCTAACTAAGACAGATGCTCAGTGAAAGCTGGACTTGGTGACACATGTCCGTAATCCCAGTACTCAGAAGACTGGGGCAGGAAGATGGCCACAAGTTTGAAGCTTAAAATCCTATCTCAAAAGAAAAAATTCTTGCCCCTCAAAATGACCAATGAGCCAGGTGGTGGTGGCATACGCCTTTAATCACAGCACTCGGGAGGCAGAGCCAGGTGGATCTCTATGTGTTCATATGTGTTCGAAGCCAGCCTGGTCTATAGAGAGAGATCCAGGACAGGCACTAGAACTACATGGAGAAACCCTGTCTTGAAACCCCTCCCCCCCCAAAAAAAATGACCAATGAATAATTTGCATTATTATTAAATAAAATTCTAGAATTTAACCTTTTACCACATCTTTTTTTAAAAAAATCATTTTTTGGGGGGTTTTTTTTGAGACAGGGTTTCTCTGTGTAGCTTTGGTGCCTGTCCTGGATCTCGCTCTGTAGACCAGGCTGGCCTCAAACTCACAGAGATCCACCTGGCTCTGCCTCCCGAGTGCTGGGATTAAAGATGTGTACCACTACTGCCTGGCCAAAAAAAAAATCATTTTTATACTGAAATTAAGTAATGAAACTAAAATATTTCACTCTTATAAAAATAGTTTTATCTTTACTGGCTGAGATAATTTGCTTAGATGTCTATTTATAACATTCTTGGAAAATGACACACATTTTCACCTATGGATGGTATTTGACACAATTAAAGCAGATTTGTCATTGAAATGCCCCAAAGATTATTTTTCTGTACAGACAGCCTAGAGTCTGTAAACTTTGTTTCTTTTCTGTAAATAATTTGGTAAAGATAAAGAATATATCCTTTATTCATTTGTGTGTGTGTGTGTGTGTGTGTGTGTGTGTGTGTGTGTGTGGTATTGAGGGGGGCGGGGGCAGGTTTCGTATAAGCCAGGCTGGCCTTAAGCTCCCTTGTAGCCTTGACTATCTTGAACTCATCCTTTGTAGTTCATGACTACCCTTGAACTACCATGACTACCCTTCCTGCCTCCACCTCACAAGTGCTGAGATGAGAGGCATGTGCCACCTGAGAGAATGTAGCATTTAAAGGCTGTAGTTAGAGTCTCATTATCTTGTCTCTTTCAGAGTAATACTAAAAGCATCATAGTAAGTTTCAGACAGAGCTGGTTTTCAACTACAACTCTGCTAATTCATGTCTATGTGACCTGGGGCAATTAATCTAAGTCCCTGGTTTTTGTAAATGTAAAATGGGGACAATAATCTGACCTTTCTCAGACAGTTGTATGAAGTTTCAATGATACATGCTCATAAATTGCTACTTGGATCAGTATTTTCAAGTGTTGTGTTTGAAAAAAAAATGTTAGCACAATGAAATGGCAACTAACCACATTATTGGAGGGTGAATTTTGATAACTTTCAGTTCTCTTTTGTTTCCTTGAATGGAATTAGATAAATTTTAAAAGAACTGGATCATACTATGAATGATAAAGGTTGGTGCTCAGATAAAAGTAGAATCAGAGGTAGATGTCTTTGATTGTTCTAGTAAGCTATGAGCTGTAAGAACCAGGAACAGGATCCATTTAGGATGCTAAAAAGATTTGCTCGGTATCCTGGAGACACTGGGATGTAACTCCTCAGACATATCCTCCTGCCTTCTCAATCAAGCCCCTCGTTCACAAAGACAAGCTAGATCTATGTGCTGCATGGATGCAGATGTACCATCAGCACCTAGAACAGCGCCCATGAATTGTCAATTCCAGGTAACTATCCCGTGAATAAAGACTGAACGGTTGGTTTCATGACTAGGCAGCTTGGCGTACATTCAGTGCCTCAAGCTCTGCTTAGAAGTGTAGATGAAAGGTGAACAGGTCTCACAGCTACCCTAAGTAGGAAAAAAAAAACAGAGACCAAACTTCATGTCCCGCAGGCCTAGGTGTGAAGTCTTGACCCACAGGGACTTGGATTTCTTGGGGGGGGGGGGGACAAAGGGAACATGCACAAACTGAGTGACTCCATGGCACCAAGAAGGAAGAAGGAAGAAAACTGAGACAGTCTCAAGCTGGTCTTGAACTTACATGATGGAATGTCTTAATCAAGAAGGAAACTGCTATACAACACAATCCCCTTTAGCTCCTATAGTACATTAGGGGACCCCCTTTTCATATTGAGGAAAGCATCAAAGCCAAGAGGAACTTTATAGTAACTTGACCCATGATTATAAAATAGACTCTAGGAGGAGACACAGACTTACAGTTTTAACTGTTAATTCACTCAGCAGATACTTCTCAAAATCTTCCTATGTTTCATGTAGCACTAAACACCAACACTCATGGATGAACTCACTGTTCCCATGCCTACAAGGAAGGCTACATGGTAGCCAGGAAACCTGATCTACATAGTGCAATGACATGTGTGTGAGACCGGGGTGGGGTGGGGCGTGGGGGGGGGGGGACTCGAGAGAAAGAGAGAGAAAGAGCCATGGAAGCCAGCTATGGGGAATTCAGATCAGCTTGAAAAATTTACAAGGCTTTCTAGAAGACCTGGTACCTCAACTGAGGCTTATGTCACATGCAGAAATTGAGATATAGGGGGTGTCACCTGCCACACTGGGTAAAGTATGAGCAAAGCCATAGTGGCATGGGCCGTGTGCTATATGCAGAAAATCACACACACGTGAGTCAGCTCACTTAGAGGTGCTGCTGAAGGGGATGCAGAGGGCGGGACGTAGAAGGCCTATTAGCAAACCAAGGAGAATGATTTGGGGTTAATGCTGATGGAAAGCCTAAGAATCAGAGGGGTGTGATGCCATACGGACATACTTAGAGGCCGGGAGAATAATAGGGAAAGTGTGACAGTGGCCACAGGTGATATCCATCTGAAGCAGGAAAAGGAACGGCCCTCTAAATATAAGAAAGAGACTTAAGGATTAATGGGTAGAAATTAGTGAGACTTAAGGTAAGGTGGGCTAGAAGGAGAAAGCAAGGGAAACCCTCAACTCTCTGTCTTGGAAAGTATTTCCAAGCATAAGTAGAATAGGATTAGATGGATTTTAGCCATTATTTTAATTACTTATCTCTGTAATAATAATAATAATAATAATAATAATAATAATAATAATAACAAAAAACTTATTTTGGTTCAAAGATCGAGGGTGCAGGACATCATGGAGTGGGGGAAGCCATGGTGGCCAGAGCTGGAGGCACTGATCATGTGACATCCACAGCCAGGAAGCAGGAAACAGGAGGAGATGAATGAATGCTCTCAAGAAGCTTCCTCCTTTTTATGCAGTCTAAGAACCAAGCCCAAATGGTGTTCCTACTTTTATGGTCACATGTGTTCCTGGAGGCCTGTCTCTGGTAATTCCAGATCCTGTCGAGTTGACAATATTAACTGTCACAGATATGTTGACTTAGAAACACCAAGGAGAAAATATTCATTTATTCATTCACCCCTCCATTAAAACACTGTTGAGAAGTCCCTCTATGTGACTTCCCACGTGTGAATTTGAAGGGAGACTTGAGAGTCACTGGCAGTGAATCACCAGGAGTTAACTCCTGAGCATGGCTGGCACCATCATGACATGAAGGATGCTCTAAGGGGGACCTACTGAGAAGCATGGAAATAGTCACTCTGCCGGAGAATATAAAGAAAGAAGAACTGGGAAACAAAGACGAACCTCTGGAGAACACAGTATGAATAAAGGAAACATAAACGGAGCAGCCAGAAAGGCAAAGTCTGAGAAATAAGCTGAGAAGGACCCAGAAGCTAAGCAGATGCCTATTCCCAAGGCCTTTGGAGCCTTTGCCCATAGTAAAGCTTCAAGAATTATTCCTAAACTTTAAGAAGGTCTCTAGACAAATCTGGATTGGGGAAGGTATTAGCTACTTTCCTCATTGCTCTAGCAGAATTCCTGACCAGAAGTAACATAAGGAAGAGACCGTTTATTTGAGCTCAAAGTCTGAGGGTAAAATTCATCATGGTGTGCAAGTCACTGTAGCAGGAGTGTGAACAGCTGGTCCCAGTGCATCTGCAGTCAGGAAGCAGGGCAATGAATGCTGGTGCTCAGCTCACTTTTTGTTCCCTCTCAGACCCCGGCCCATGAGAAAAGCCTACTACTACTCAGGGTGGATCTTCCATCTCCATTAAAGCCCTCTAGAAGCACCCTGTCCTAGCTGATTTAATTCCTATCACGTTAACAATAAAGACTGACCCTCACATGGGGGGGGGGGTGTCTTTTTCTAGAGTTTTGTTTATTATAGTCTAAAGGGGACATATAGATGAAAATTACATTCATTACCAAATTTAAATGTCAAGTTTATGTTAATGCATGCTTTATCTTTAAATAATTGAGGCTGCTTTTCCCTCATCCATGACTAGTATTCTTTATTCTTGGTGTTAACTCCCTTCTGCTCATTTAGACCAGAGGATGCAATTTGACCAACATGAGCACAACTGAATAATCTGATTGTGGCATTTACTTAGAATGACATATTCATGCACACATGAGAGATTTGGCTTCTGGTCCTTTCCATATGTGCATGATGATTACTGGTTGTAAACATCTGGTTTGGTTTTGATTTGTCCTTCGGCTGCTGAGGGTCTGTATCCCTGTCTTATGGTAGCAGCTTCTAAGTTGTTTCTTGGAGAAAGTCCTTTCTTGTAACATGAATCTTAAAAGGTCTTATTAATAAAAACATGGGAGCCAGATATTGGGGTGAATACTGAAAGATCAGAGAGACAGAACAGGCCACAGCTAACCTCACCTCGCCAGCTTCTCAGCTGATCTTGTTTCCTCAAACTGGAAGCCTCTGAGTCCTCATCAGGAATGAATCTCAGCTGAACTGCTGCTAAAAGCCTAAAAGCTTTACCAGGCTGTAGTTCCTGGTCCTCACACCTTATATACCTTTCTGCTTCCCGCCATCACTTCCTGGAATTAAAGGCGTGTGTCACCATGCCTGGCTGTTTCCAGTGTGGCTTTGAACTCACAGAGATCCAGACAGATCTCTGCCTTCGGAATGCTAGGATTAAAGGTGTGTGTGCCACCATTTTCTAGCCTCTATATCTAGTGGCTGTTCTGCTCTTTGACCCCAGATAAATTTATTAGGGTGCACAATATATTGGGGAACACAATATCACCACACTTTCTCATTCCTCGCTCAAGCAGTATAGGGAGAGCTGACTTTACTGGGTTTCAGAGAAAAAGTATTTGGCTCACTGTTGACCAGTAAGATATTATAGCTTAAGTTTGACTAAGGAAAGAGCCCGTGACCCAGTCAGAGACAATGAGATACAATGCTTGGGTCTGGTAGAGCAACCAGGCCACAGGTATGACCTGCTGAAGTGGAAGCTGGATGGATGTACACCTGGAGCTGCTGTGGTCCAACACTGTGGGTACAGACAGAGAACGAAGATAAAGCCGGTGAAAAATGAAGGGAGATCAAATGCTGTAGATGTTGCTTGACACCTGGCTTCAACAGCAGTTGAATATGGGTCAGTCGGTCCTGAGAGACGGGCGAGCACCATTCCGAAGGGACCAGCGATGGCTTCCATTGCACTCGGCTGACTGGAGAGGCCTCGGAATGCCGCTTGGGCCCCCAGGCGGGGCTCTTCACCTTCATTGCGCCATGGTGACTTTCCTCATGGGTGGGTTCAGGTTCCCATTCCCGAAGCTAGCGTACTGCTGCTGTGCTTTTCAGCATGAGCCATTACATTCTCTATCTAAACTTTGTCAGATTTTTATGAGTTTTCCATTGCTTGTAACCAAAAAGTTCAGGTGAAAAACCTAATTTCATCTGTTTTCCCTGCTTCATCCACCAGCAGGGAACCAACTATCCAACGCCATGGTTATTCCCAGCTGGCCCATCAGGCATGCATGTGCAGGACAGCCTCCCACTGTTTCTACTTCGTATTCCTTCTGTCCCAGAGATCTGTTCCTTGGCCTGAACTCCTTGAACCCCCAGCCTCAGCAGTGGACCTATTGCTTCTCATGGATTCTCCCTGCTTATTCTAATCACCTCCACCAGGCTCTTTCCACCCTGCCAGTTTGTTTGTTTGAATAAGAAGAGGCAGAACTGGCTGGAAGCCACCTCTGTCCCCAGGCTTGGAAAGCCCAGTGCCAAATTATCGGATGCTGGCCCCCACCCAGCACTGCCGTAGGTACACTCTGTTCAAGCTCCAGCCTTCTGGTCCCAGCGAGCCAGCATCTAGCCTGCTGCTTTTCCCTTCTTCCCTCCTGACGGCAGGTTTAGCTCGGCGTTATTTCCAATTCCGTCCTATCTGTTGCTGCGGTGCCATCCCTGACTTTCGCCGTTTCCCTTCCAGTGACCTTGGGGATTTTTAAATCATAACTCAGTGATCTAGAGCAATCTATCATCCAAATATTATTTCATTACCGCATGGTAGCATTCTCCCTCCTCATATGAGGTTGTTTCCTCTTCTCCCGCCTCCAGTCAGGTAAGGAAAGATTTTCATAGCTGCCAGGGGAGGAAAACAACCACCTTCAGAATCGCAGATGGGGAGAGTTTCCCTTTAGCTTTTCCAGAAACATCGGGAGATAACAAAGGGACGGAAGTTTCTCTAAGTACATACAGGTAATGACTTGCTCGCCTTTCTTCACTTTGACAGTCTTTCTTTCTCTTGTCTAATAAATATAAATTGAGTAGTCTTTTATGGGCTTGTCAAGCTCTGGAGAACTGAGCTGTAATCACTGTGCATTCGGCAAATCTTTAATTGCCCATTACACACCGGGCACTGTGCTAAATAATGGCAAATGAGACAGGCAAACACCCTTTTCTCATTCAGCTCGGACCCCTGTGAGGACAGAAAAGAGGCCTCAACAAATACTTTAAATAAATAAATAGATAGATAGATAGACAGATAGATAGATAAATAGATAAATAAATAGATAAATAAATAAATAAGTGAAATGTCAGAGAGTGAGAAGTGCTGCTGTGAGGTAACATTCAGAGGCTGAGGACCTGCTGTGACAGTGGTCAGAGAAGGTAGCACTTGATCTAATCCAAAGAAAGCACACGAAGGCTTGAGTCAGTGTCCCAGAAGGCCAGCATGGGCAAAGGTCCTGAGCATAGAGCAAGCCTGCTGTGTCACAGCAGAAGTTAACCAGCTGCAGCCCAGCCCAGAGGCTAAATCCAATCACTTGTTTCCTCCTCCCCTCCTAGCCCGTCCTCCTCCTCCTCTTTCTCCTCCTTCTGGAGTTGAGGAATAGAGGGGTGACGGTGGTGATATATGTAGTATGGGGTGTGTGTGTGTGTGTGTGTGTGCTTGTTAGCACAGGTATGTGCACAGGAATGCATTCAGCTATGTGCACGTGAGTGTGGAGGCCAGAGGTAACTGTCAGGTGTCTTTCCTTGATCACTCTTCACCTTTAGTTTCTGAAACAGGGTCTGTCACGGAACCTGAAAGCTCATCAAGCTAACTAGGCTCGCCGGCCAATGAGATTCAAGGATCTGCTGGTCTCTTCCCCCCTCTTCTCCCTGCCCCCACCTCAGTACTAACTACTGTCACGGGCACAGAGTGTTTTTTACATGGGTTCCGAGCATCCACACTCAAGCCCATCAGAGTGGCAAGCACTTAGCGGACTAAGCCATCTCCCCCAGCATCCAGCCTGTTTTCCTTCTTCGGGTGTGTCATGAGCTAAGAATGGAATTTAGATTTTGAAGTGACTAAAAAAACAAAACAATAAATGACATTTTGTGATGCATGAAAGTTATGTGAGGTTCAAGTTTCAGCAACCATAAGTAAGTTTTACTGGACCACAGCCACGTTCACTCACTGATGTATTTCCCACGGCTGATGACTTTTCAACTCTTTGGCTGGGTGGATCAGCTGTAACTGCATGTGTCTGTAGCAGAAAGTTTACAGACTCCTGTGATGAAGGGACAGGAACACATCTTTCTAGGTTAGAGGAAACACTGAATTTATTTTAATTATTTGCATTCCCTCTTCCTTTAAATAACAGAAACCCTGTGTCTCACTGACTTAAATAATGTGGGGTAAAAGGAGCCATTTTGAATCTAAAGACAAGTCTATTAGCCCATGAACACCTATTAGTGACCTCAGTCAATGTGACATGTAACGGAAGAATCACCTAGCTGAGCTGTTTGGCTTCCTGGCCCATAGCATTGTGAAATACTGTACAAAAGACGTTGCTTTAAGCTCCTCATTTTGTGGTGACTGTTTCAAAATGATATGCAATCAGGACAAACCATGCAAAATCAATAAATAAATATGTTGCTTTTCTGGTTGGCTGACTGAAAGGACAGTATAGAAAAACGACTATAACAGTTTCAGCACACACTCAGATCTGACAATGTCCAGAGAAATAGGAAAGATTGTCCTTAGGGGAGGGAAACATGTAAGCTAAATGCAATCACCCACCTCGAGTCACTGGAGAAGGGAAAGACCCCTAATCATAATTTTATTAGAGAGCGAGTAGGTGAGTAGATATTGGGCCAACATGCACCGTGTTCAGAGTACCTTTCTTCCTACCATTCTTCATTCGCTCCCTAACCTAGAATATTTTAGGTTGAATCACATGAATATCCATTTCTTATAAGTCAAAAATAGTCAAATAACTTTAATCTCAAATTGCTAGCTGTCTTAGTTAGGTTTCTATTGCTGGGATAAACACCATGACCCAAAAGCAACGTGGGGAGGAAAGGGTTTCCTTCATCTTACAACTCTCGGGTCACTCTCCATCACTGAGGGAAGTTAGGTGAGGAACTTGAGGCAGGAACCTGGAGGCAGGAACTGAAGCAGAGACCACAGAGGGAAGCTGCTTACTAGCTTGCTCCTTATGACTTGCTCAGCCTGGTTTCTCAGCTCTTCTTTTCTCAAGCCCTAAACTGCAGAGACTCCCAACATAAGTTGGACCTCAAAATATTTCTATCACCAGGCCCAAATCATTCCTCTAAAACTACTGCATCTGATTTTTGGTCCTGCAAGGTTCTTTCTCCATCAGATCCTTTGAAACTTTGGTACAGTGGGTTTCTGAGTTGTCTATACACAGACTCAGAAGAGAAGGTATTAAAAATACCAATGTCCTTGGGGCTGGAGAGATAGCTCAATGGTTAAGAGAAATTGCTATGTAAACATGAGTACCTGGGTTTGAATCCCTCATACCCACATAAAAATTGAGCATGTCTGCCTACACCTGTAACCCCAGTATTGGGTGGAGCAGGGAGCTTGCTGGGAAGAGAGAGAGGAGACATAGAAACAGGTAGATACTGAGAGCTCTCTGGCCAGAGAACCTAACTAAAATGGAGAACTTTCAGTTCAGTGAGAGACTCTGTCTAAAGGCCAAAGGGCAGCAAGTGACAGAGGAAGACAACCAGCATCATCTTCTGACCTCTGTATGTACCCATGAATGCACATGCATGCATCATAACACACACACACACACACACACACACACACACACACACACAGCAGGGGGCAAGAAAAATAGACATGCCTGCCCAATTATCAAACTTAGCTCCCCCATTTCTTTTTTTTTTAATTAAAGAATGATTGCATCATTTTGCCCCTTCCCTTCCCTCCAATCCCTCCCATGTACTTCCTATTACTCCCTCTCAAATTCAAGTCTCTTTTTCTTTCATTGTTATTGTTACATATATGCATAAAAATATAAATACAACCTGCTCTGTTGTGGAATATTACTTTAACTATGTAAAGACGTGTTACACTTGTTTATGATGCATTTGTTTAACTATATAAAGGTGTGTTGCTTTTGTTTATGCTGCATTTGTTTAATTATGTAAAGATGTGTTGCTGTTTCACCTTGCCTGCCTAAGGCACTTGACTGATCTAATAAAGAACTGAACAGCCAGTAACTAGGCAGTCTAGGGATGGGTAGGGCTGGCAGGCAGAAATAATAAGTAGTAGGAGGAATCTAGGCTCGGGAGAGAAGAGAGAGAGAATAAGGGACTCCTGGGGCCAGCCAGTCAGGCAGCCAGACACAGAGGAAGCAAGAAAAGTAGGACATACAGAATGAAAGGAAGGTTAAAAACAAAACAAAACAAAACAAAACAAAAAAACCGAGGCAAAATGTAGACGAAGAGAAACAGTTTAAGTTATAAGAGCTAGTGGGACTAGCATAAGATAAGGCTGGCCATTGACAACTAATACTAAGTCTCCATGTCTTTATTTGGGAGCTGGTTGGTGGCCCAAAGAAAGCCTGTTACACTGTTCAATCCATTTAGTAATACCTGTATGTATATGGTTTCAGGACTGACCATTGGTACTGTATAACCAAGTAGGGAGTTCATCTTTGGGGAAGACTGTTTCTCCTGCTCACAGCACTCCTTAGTTGCCTTTAGCTCTTTGTTTAACAGTAGGGCCCTTTGAGATGTGCCCCTTCCGTGTTAGCATGTCTATTGGTGCCTTGTTCTGGGCCTGTTTAGGCAATCATATTGTTGAGATGAAGCTTCCCAGTCATTTCTAGGAGACATGATCCACAGCAGATTCTCTGGTCCTCTGGCTCTAGGAGATATTTCTGTTACTTTTGCTGTGATGTCTCCTGAGCGTTAGGTGCAGGACTTGTGCTGTAGACATATCAACTGGGACTGAGCACCCCACAACCAGTTGTCTCTGCATTTTGACCAGTGGCAGTTTTCTTTAATGGTCTCAATCTGTTGCAAAGAGAAGTTTCTTTGATGAAGGGTGAGACCCACACTCATCTGTGAGTATAGGAATTAAGTATTTAGAATGCAGTTAGGAATTATGTTGGTTTTGTAAAGTGGCAGTTGTAGGTTCTCCTTCAGTAATCATAATCTCAGTAGCCCTGGGTAGTTGGCTAGGTTTTCAGTACCATGCATAATTTTCCCTCCTGTTGGGCAGTCCTTAAGTCCAACTGGGGAGCTGTTGGTTACCATCAATACATGAGTGCCACTATTACACCCCTAGGGTTGTCACGCCATGCTGGCTGCTGTTGTAGTTCACAAATGCCACAACTGGGTATGACTATTGATTACTTCCCTCCCTTGGCAGCTTGCAAAGTACCTTCAGGTAATATGAAAGCCAGTCCTCAAGGAGGAAGCTTTCAGGTCAGATCTAGCTTGGTCCTTCTTGAGTTCTGTGTCTGAAGTGCATGGCATCTTCAGATATAGGGACTTACCTTCAACTTCTGGGAAGCAACCAAGAGCAACAGACATAGCCCCTATTGTTTTGGGGAATCTCTTGGACTCTTCTGACCAACAACTAGAAGAGGTTTTGTGTGCTTGGCACTGGGGTTTTTGTTAGACGGTCCATGGCTCTTGGAGAGTAGTTCCCTTATTTTAACAAGTGGCACAGATAATCCTAATCTTCCAGATATCTAAACCATTGCTTTGGCAAACTGGAAATAAAAGAATAATGTTTAAATTTCCCATTTGGCTGTACCAGAAGGTTTTGTTTCTGGACTAGAGATATAGCTCAGTGGTAGAATGCTTACCTAACATGTACAACCCTGGATCCAATTTGCAACAAGGAGGGAGGTGAGGGAGGGAGAGAGGGAGGGAGGGAGGGAGAGAGAGAGAGAGATTTCATTTCTGCCACTAACTGTGGCTCCTGGGATAAACCCCTTTCATTCAGTCTTCAGTGACCCCTGCATTAGCTCTCTGTAAAGTAACTCTTCCCACTATCTCATCCTACTGGTAGCCACACCTCAGCTGCCTTTGTAAACTATCCCTCTCCATTCTCAGAAGGCTGGTGGGACTATCAATCAAGGGGTTCCACTGCCTCCAGTTTAGCCAATCAGATTCTCTCTCTCACAGGAAATTAAATTTGAGAGTCCATTTGTCTCTGCTCTCCAATCTGCCCTGCGCTTTCTGAAACCTGGGTTTATTGTTTTTGTTTTGTTTCTCTCTCTCTCTTTCTTTTACCCAGCTTTCCCTAGGGATCCATAAGCAAACCACAGTCTTCTAGCTAATCCTTTGTTTTGCTGAAGTCAGCTAGTCTGTTCAACTTAGCAGAGAACCCAGAGTCTCTGCGAATCAAGATCTTTGATAGAGTGTTCTATATGATAATGATACCATAGTTTCCATTCTTATAAAGCCACTGTGAATGATCCTTTTGTGATGATCAAGACCATGCCATGGGAGATCAAGAGCATATTTTAATAATGGCATCTTTGTTCCAGTAATTCTGGGAAACGAAAAATCTTCAGTAGGATAAATGGTTATTCACTGTCTCGCTGAAATATCTTAAATTGAAACAGGCTTTGGCTAAAACATTTTCTAAACAAGGATTATTGTTCTGGACTTCAAGAAAAGGAAGGAGAAGGAAAAAAGAAGCATTTGGGCTCAGTTTAAAACACAAACACACACACACACACACACACACACACACACACACATACACACTCGCCGCTTCAACCTCACCTTTTATGAATTTGAGAAAAGTTCAAGTCTTTAAGTACTTTTAGGAAAGCCGGAAGTTGCATTCTGACATATGGAGGTCATAGCTTTGGGAGCTGGCAGCCTCTCTTCACAGGCACTGTTTGGTTCCTCCCTTATCTGTCGGTGGCAGTTAACACTGTCTGCTGTCTCTAGTGCCACCCTCCTGATTCTAGCAAGCAATGGCTGAGCAGCTCCTGTGAGCCAAGCACCATGCTTTTGCCTACATCACCTCATTTAACCCCTACTATGCCCTTTAATGCCAATGTTATTATCCCCACTTTACAGAAAGGAAACGGTACGAAGCTTGGTGAGGTTAAATATCAGGGCTGGATAAGCCATGGGGTCACTTAATCTGTGTCCTCATTGTTAGGTCTCAAACCCAGGACAGATGGCTAAGTGAGGTGTCTATTTAACATATCCAGGCGGACCTGGTTGCCAGGTTCTCCCAGCATCCCTCAGTCCCTTCCCTATATAATCCAGCCATTTTGGTTTCCTGGCCCTTTTGTCTACTACTCTCCTGGCTCTCTCCTCTTCTGGCTCTTCACAATGCCCAGCTCAGGGTCACGTTCACTCTTCACTCTCCTAGATGTCTCTGCCTCTGGCTAAGCTCTCCCTTTTATCCATGATAAACTTTCTCCTCCATCATACCTAGGAGCAGTCATGTCCTTTTTTTATTTCTTTTTTTCACTCACTCATCTTTCCCCAGGTCTTCCTTATACAATGACCCTTTGCCTTAAATTGAAAGCATGTCCAAGTCCAAGGCAACACTGTAGAGTGTTAAGTGAGACATCCCAACTCAAATAAAACAGAAACTCATTTTACCACCCATATCTTGCTTTGTATCCCTGAGTAGACTGTATGTTTTTCCATGGAATCGCCAGGATACAACCAGAACAGAGAAGGTACTCAAAACATGCTTATGGCATCAGTGAATATCCTGTAGGGCCCTTAGACTGACCAATCATCACAAAGTAAAGAGAATGTATAAGGAATCCCTTCCTGGGGCTGGGGAAGTGGGGCTCAGGGTAGTGTTTGCCCAGCAGGTATGAGGTGTGATCCCAACACCCAAGAGAAGGGAACGGGAAGAGGAAGGGAAGGGGGAGAAAAAGAAAGACAAGAGAAGAGAAGGGAATCTCTTCTTGGGAAATGAAAACCTTTTGCTAGCCCATTAAAACCAGCCAACTTTGAAGTGTGGCTAAGCCATCAAACATCAGTGGGTGATTTCACACTAGGAACCCCCGGAACTCTGTTCTATCTTCTGGGCACAGCCATGCTTTCGCCTGAATTAATGAAGAGCAGACGCTTCTAACAGTCTCCTGTGATCAGTATAAAGAAGTCTGGGGTAGCGAAGGAGAAGTGGATGAGATCTACATGAGTGGACTAGGAGTGGGGTGGGGTGGAGGGTGAGGAGTGGGGGATGAGAACATAGGGAAATGGGAGGGTCGAGATGGAACAGGGACAGAGTGGGAGGGCAGGGAGGAAGATACCATGATAGATGAAGACATCATGGGAATAGGAAGAGGCAGGGTGCCGGGGAGGCTCTCAGGAATCCACAAGGATGACCCCACCTGGGAGTGCTGGCAGTGGTCTAGAGGGTGCCTGGACTGGTCTACTCTGGTGACCGGTGTAATGAATACCCTAACCGCCATCATATAGCCTTTGTCCAGTGATTGATGGAGGCAGATGCAGAGATCCATGGCCAGGTGACAGGCTGAGCTCCAGGAATCCAATCATGAGAGAGAGGAGGGATTCTGCAGGCAGGGGATGTCGAGATCATGATGGGAAGACATGCAGAGATGACCGGCCACACTAGTGGAAGCCCATGAACTGTGGACTAGTGGCTGTGGAGCCCCCATGGGACTGGACTAGGCCCTCTGGATACTGAAGACAGTTGTTTGGCTCGAACTGTTTGGGGGGCACCCAGACAGGGGGATCAGGATCTGTCCCTGGTGCATGGGCAGGCTTTTGGGAGCCTGGTGCCTGTGGTGTGACACCTTGTGCAGCCTTGGTGCAGTCGGGAGGGGCTTGGACCTGCCTAGGCTCAGTATGCTGGGCTCTGCTGACTCCCCATGGGAGACCTTGATTTGGGGGATGTTGGGATGTGGGGTGGCTTGGGAGAGAGGGCTGGAGAGTGGGAGGAGGAAGGAGATGGGATCTGTGGGTGGTATGTAGAGTGAGTAGAAAATTTCTTAATAAAGAAAAAAATGAAAAAAATTTAACATCACAGAAAAAAAATTTAAAAAAATAAAAAATAAAGAAGTCTGGGGTAGCAGCCATGCCTTTCCCAGGGCAGGTTAGCTTTCAAAGAGCTCAATTCCGGACAGCATGCTCTCCACCAGGACAGGGAGCATCATGTTGCTCTATCACTTTCAGAACTGGAAGTAAGCCTTGGCTGATAAGAGAGCCACTCTATTCATTTGTGTCTCAACCTGGAAATATCCAAACAGACACTTACCCACCTGCTGAAGTTCCCACCAGCTCCAGGGGGCTCCCTGGGTAGTCAGTCTCCTTCACTCACTACTGTTTAGCTCTGACTTTGGCCTTGAGGTTTCAGGCTAGGCTTTGGCTGTACCATAGACCAGACTGAGAGCTTGGGCCAAACACAGTAGTTCTTAAAGCCACAGGGGCCTTGTTGGGATGTGCTCCTCTATATGGCATGCCTTGAGCAGTGGCAGGTATGTGACCAGGAAGCAGGAAATGGTGGCTTCATTGCTGGCTTTGTTCATACATTTTTATGCTTAACAGTGAGAAGCCCAATGTCTTCTTATTTTATCTGGCAAGTGTGATCTGAAGGACTCCTCCAACTAACTAACTTTCTCAACTTAGAAATTGTAATGAAGAATGTCACACTAATGACATTCTGCTCTGATCACCCTTGGGAAAAGGTTCAATATACTCTAAATCTATGATCATTTACGGTATGTATATTTGGTATGTGTGCATGTGTGTGTGTGTGTGTGTGTGTATGTATATACATATATATACATATATGTGTGTATGTATGTATATATATATACATGTTGGAATGTGTACAGGTGCATGTGTATACTGATGTGTGTGTACAAGTATGCTCAGGTATGTAGGTGTGTGTGTGTGTGTGTACACGTGTGTGTGTGTGTGTGTGTGTGTGTGTACACAGATGTTGGTTTGAGGATGTGCTCTAGTTTCATTTCTGTTGCTGTGATAAAACTCCCTGACCAAAAGCAGCATGGGGGAGGAAAAGGTTTTGTGTGGCCTACAACTCCAGATTACAGCCCACTAGTGAAAGGAAGCCGGGGCAGGAACTTGGAGCGGGTCACATTATAACCATAGTCAAGAGCAGAGAGACCAGGAATTAAGGCCAGCAGCTGCCAAGTGGGACCTCATACACTACAGAGCTTCTTTAAACCAAACACAGAGAGAAGGGAATTTATCCTTGCTGCATGTACGTGTGTGTGTGTGTGTGTGTGTGTGTGTGTGTGTGTGTGTGCATCTTTCTCCTTCTTATATAGTTAAGGACCCCCTGCCTATGGAATGGTGCTACCCACAGTGAGCTAGGTCTTCCGACAACAATTAGCAGTCAAGACAATCCCCAACAGATATGCCCACAGACAGACTTGACCTAGGAGATCCCTCTCCTCTCAGGTGACGCTAATCATTCTAGGTTTCTTCCTCAACCACTCTCCACTTTCATTCTGTTTAACCAAGGCAGGGTCTCTAACTGAACACAGGGCTTGGGTAGTCTAACTAGCTAGATTACCCCAGGGATCCCCTGTCTCTGCCTCCTTGTGCTGGAATTACAGGCAGGCTGCCACACCTGCCTGGAGTTTTCAAATGTGGGTGCTGAGAGTCCAGACTACAGTTCTCACACTTGTACAGCCAGTACTTTATCCACCAAGCTCTCTCCCTGCCTCCCTGAATCTTCTGTTCTTACAAAGATCACTCTGATCATTTATCAAAGAAAACCAGCACCGACTGTGTAACTGCACAAACTTTCTGCATCTATTTTAAGATTCAATAGAAGGCATGAGACAGGTTTGATTTTGAACAAAGTGAAAAGATAAAACACTACTCTGTCCTTTTTCTGTGCTGGAGGTCAAACCCAGAGTGGCACACATACTAAGCAAGTGCTCCACCACAGAGATCCATGCCCAGCCCTCCTCCTTCCCTAAAAGCTACTCTCTGTAAGCATTTCTCTTTTCTTTTTTTTTTGTTTTGTTTTGTTTTGTTTTGTTTTGTTTTTCGAGACAGGGTTTCTCTATGCAGCTTTGCGCCTTTCCTGGAACTCGCTTTGGAGACCAGGCTGGCCTCGAAATCACAGAGATCAACCTGCCTCTGACTCCCAATTGCTGGGATTAAAGGCGTGTGCCACCACCGCCCGGCTCTGTAAGCATTTCTAATGCTTCTCCTTTTCACTAGCTCACTAGTCAGTGTTCTCCAGTTTCAAGCAAATAATTTCAAAGACTCAAGACACATTGATTATAAGCAGGCCACTTTGAATTAGAAAAAAAACAACAACTGCTCTTTCTTTTTTAGGAAAGGCCTTGCAATGTTACCCAAGCTAGCCTCAACCTCAGGTTCCTGCTGCCTCAGCCTCTTGAGTAGCTGTGATTACAGTCATGCACCATCTAAGGTGAGCTGAACTGGAAAAATTTTAACATTAATATGTGTTGGGCAACTTTGTACCACAATAACAACATGCCTGAGATACTCACCTATTAGAGGAAAGATTTATTTTGGCTCACATTTTTGGGAGCTCTAGTCCATGAATGATTGGATTCACGGCCTTTTAGGTCTCTGGTGTGGATACTAGATAGCAATGGTGGGGAACCATGGCAGAGCAAATGGCCAAGAAGCAAAAAGAAGCCAGGCGGTGGTGGCGCACGCCTTTAATCCCAGCACTCAGGGAGGCAGAGGCAGGCGGATCTCTGTGAGTTCAAGGCCAGTCTGGTGTACAGAGTGAGTTCCAGGACAGCCAGAGCCACACACAGAAACCCTGTTTCTAAAAACAAAACAAAACAAACAAACAACAAACAAAAAGAGGGTTTGTGTCCTTTGTTGGAATCTACCCATGACCTGAGTATCTCTCACAAGGCCCCACCTCCTAATAGCATCACCATAGTTACTTTGCTTGCTTCTGTGACCAAATACCTGATGAGAAGTATCTTAAGAGAGGAAGGATCTATCTTGGCTCACTGGGGTACTGACTGCCATGGTGGGGAAGGCGTGCTGGCATCGGTACTCAAGGGTGTGACAACAGGGGCATGAGTCTTCTTGCTCATATCTCAGTAGACCAGGAGGCAGAGATAAACGCTGGCACTCACATGGCTTTCTACTTTACCCCCCTTAATTTAGCCTGGGTCCCCAGCCCACGGGGTGGTGCCACCCACCAAGGGTAGGTTTTCCCTTCTCAGTAAGTCTTCTCTGAAAACATCCTCACAGACACACCCAGAGGTGTGTTTCCCAAAGACTTAGGCAGTTTTTAATGCTATCAAGTTGACAATCAAAACTTACCATCATCCCAGCTATTAAAAAGTGACAAGAGAATTTTCCTAAGGTTAATGGGCTACAGGACCTCTTTGAGCTATCAGAACGCAAGCAGTGCCTTGTAAGAATTAGAATATGATTGTCTTTGTCGCCCTTCTCTCTATCAGTGACAGCTGACATCGATCCGAACAGGCAGTGTGAGAAAAATAACTTTTTGCTGTGTTAAGCCACTGGTATTTTAGGGATCTCATTTCTGCACACTGTCTGCCCTGTCCTGATGCATACAGCAAGGGTTTGAGTGCAGTATGCATGGGTAACAGACACTCTTATTGCACTATGCCTAAGACCTCTCAGCTGAGTCTACGGTTAGTTACCTTCCAGAAGCTAGCCATTTAGTGAGAGAGTGACCAAAGTTCGGAATTACAGTCAATAGCAGAATAGTTTTAATTGACTGGCAGAAAGATTCAAAAGAGGTGTCTTCTCTATGCAATAACCAGAGTGAAACAAGCCTCCTAAATCTCCATCTTCAGCTGGCTTTCCTCATCTGTCAAAGACTACTTCCATGATAGCTAGAGAGACTCCACAACACTTCTGTCCCTCATCTCCAGGCACTTCCCAGGGGACCACTCTCAAACTGAGAACACTTGGAAATATCATTTATCCAAAGTCCCCTCACTCACAGAGGGATAGTATCTGTACCTCAAGAACCCATAAAGAAAGGGTTTAAAGTCAACGTCAATCATTTTCATGTCGTGTATACATGCCAAGGCAGCCTCTTCATAAAGGAATGAGTTGTCTTCTAAATATTTTCTTCTCATAGCTAAAACAGAAAATATTATTTATTAAAATTCACATTGGAAATAGAAATAAAGATCATTTATCAAGAACCTACTATTTGGCACTATGAGCCAGAAGTTTATAGATGTCATTTTATTTCATCCTCAGCATAAACAAATTACATAATGTATTGGAGCTCTCCAGAATAGGATGGATGAGTGTAAACATACATGCATACATACATACATACATACATACATACATACAAAGAGATATTAGAAATTGGCACATGTGTTTAGGAAGACAAGAAAGCCTGTGGTATGCAGTCTGTAAGCTGCAGAACTAGTAATGCCGTGAGCTAATTCAGTCTGAGTTCAGAAGTCTGAGGAACAGGGTAGCTGATGGTGTGCCTCCCAGCCCCAGACCAATGTCTAAAGGCAAGAGAGGATGGAGACCCTAGATCCAGCAGACAGCTAACACATCCTTCCTCTGTGAATGTGTTCTACTTATAGCCTCCGTGATGTCCAATGTGGTAGTTAATGGTGCTTGTCGACTTGACAGGATTTAGAATTACCCAGGAGAGGAGCCTCTGGGCACACCTGTGAGAGATGGTCTAGATTAGCTTACCCTCTGGGCATGCCTACAGGGATTTTCATGTTTTTGTTCATTGAAATAAGAAGCAGGTGACACTTTCTGGTGGTGGCCCAGATATAAGGAGGTCCGAGAGAAAGCTTTAGCTTTTCAGCCTTCTAACATGGACTGAAGGCCAGGGTCTCTCCAGAAATGCCCCAGGCCTTCACTGCTAAGGCATCCAGCCTCATGAACTGAGTAGCGACTGGTTTCTCCGCCTCTCTAGTATGAAGATGATACTTGTTGAACTGTCCAGGCTATATCATGCAAGTCCCCTTTCAATATATTTCTTCCGTTCCTCTAGAGAGTCCTGACTGACACACCCACCTAGGGTAGGGAAGGGTAGAGCTTCTTTAGTCTTCCTACCCATTTACAGCTAATTTCTTCTGGAAATATCCTTATAGACACACCCAGAAATAACATTTTACCAGCAACCTGGGCATCTTTTATCCTAACTGTGTTGACACATAAATTAACCACCACAGAAATAACTATTATTACCTTTTTACAGATTTTTTTTAAAGCTGAATAGGTTCAAATAAATAGCCAAAGTTCAGCCAGACTAGAAGCTGAAGCTGGAAGAATTGTGTAAACTCAGAATTTTTTCCCTTACTCCCTCTTCTGGCCACAATATCATATCCCAACCCCACACCCAAGACGTAAAGTCCTGAAAGTTCCCTTTTCTTCATTTTATTGCCAGTGACCTGATGACATCATTTCTGGTCTGACACCAATTCTACTCCAGCATGTTCCCCAGGAGAGCCAGGCCCCCAACACCTGCTACTTCTTCCTGTCTCTTCAGAGAAGATCCTGGGAAACAAACCTAAGAAAAACAGCAAAAGACGGTGATCCAAGAAGACAAGAGCCCCTGGGAGAGAGAAGACATTTTTGTCTTAGATAACTGTGAGTGATGAATTGGCATCTGTGGAAGGGGAGAGCTGGCCTGGGCCTGTGGTGGCAATCGGCACTGTGAGGCAAGGCAGGGTGCTATCCAAGGCTACGGCCAGGAAACAAAGGACGGGAAACAGGATTTTTTTTTTCCAATGTCCAGAACAAAGCTGACAAGAAGTTTGGCAGGATCAGGGGGGCCACCATTTCATATTTCCAGTGGAAAAAGTACTTAGTGCTCAAAGCTGAAGATATGTGGGAAGAGGTGAGTCATGAGGAAGGTCCCACGTAACATTCTTTTTCTGAGAATTATTATTCGACTCTAATCCTCATGTGCTACTCAAGAGAAAGCCAGGAAGGGCAGAATAGTCGAATAGTGCTTGTTATGGGATGCTGATACAGAGGAACTACACTCTCATCCATACCTCCCTCCTTCGTGTATTGCTCTTCTCTCTTTTTTTTTAAATTAATTTATTTATTTTTTAAATTACACTCATGATATTCATTAATTACACTCATGATATTAATCACATTTGTGGTATTCATAGATTACATTCGCAGTATTCATTCAATTATATATATATATTTTTTTTTAATTTTAAATGCTGAATGTCATTTATTGAAGGGGGGAGGAGATCTTAAATACAGGCTTACAGCACAATGGGAGGACCCCCGGAGGGCAGAAGTTCACTACTGATGTTTTACAATCTTGCTTCTAATCTGTTAACACCCATTATTCAGGATACACAGACAAGGAACTTCTCTTAAGCATTCAGGAGGGTGGAACTTGGCAGGGAATTGGCATAGGGAGGATCTCAAGGTCAAGGTGCGCAAGCAAGGCAGCAGTTACCCAAAACGGGGGCCAGGGCCCTACAGGTACCCCTTTTATTAATAAATGAGCTTCTGACTTGGGTTGCGTGGGACATCAGCAGGTCACCTTACCCATCATGGAGACGCCTGCCCAGGCCACGCAGGTGCTCTGTCTTAGGTTGGTGAGTGCCCCCCAGGCATTACCCGTCTCTGAATACTTGCTCTTCTCTCTTACTGAATACCTCTTTTATTCGTCTTGGGTTTTGTTTGTTTATTTTGCTTTTGGACAGCAGGGTCTTACCATGTAGCCTCTACTGGCCTCAGACTCCATCTAGATCAATCCGGCCTTGAACTCAGAACCTCCCTCCCTTGGCTTCCCAAGCACAAGGATTACAGGTGTGCACCACCATGCCCATATATTTAAATGTTTGTTAATTTTTCTCTTTCTACTGCTCCTGTCCTAGATTCTCCTCTGTGTTTAACCTAGAAATCACTTCCCTGAAGGCATCTTCCTCAGCTTCGTCACATTACAGTTATCTATCCAGTATCTATCCTCTTCTCCTTATAACTAACATTATTGAAGTAAAGTTGGAAGTAGGGAAGGTTCCAGAACATATTACTTTTCCTGGCCTCTCCTATAGTTGTGGGTAGCCACAGAGCATAGTTCCAACATGAACAGAAGTTGTTAAATTATATTTCTGGAAATTTTTCCTAAGAGAGATACCAACTCAACATGTAAGAGTTCTGTTCGTATTTGCCCCTGTCTGGAGAGATGGAGCTCTGGAAGCCTTCTTGAAAGTTTGCAGCCAATGGTCACATTCTAACTATGACAGATTAGAGAGTGAGAAGGAACAGGTGGCCCTGAAGCCATTGATGAGCTTTGCTTCCAGACTCCTCATTCCCCACGTAGAAAAAACAAACTTCAAGTTTCAGCAAAATCTTGCACTGATAATCCTGACCCAGTGAACTGGTACACCTCCTTGGTTTCGCTCTCAATACCACAATGTTCTCCTCCATGCACATTACTTTACAATGATTTGATAAATGGCTTAACCCTCTCACTAATGTCTAAGCTCCATGGACTCTGGACCTTGATCTCGGCTCACTGCACCCAGAAAGTTAAGCCAAGTAGACTCTGTGATAATCAATGGATTCCACTGGTATTCGCCCCCATGGATAGCTGGGGGAAACCTTTGGAAGGAGTAGAGTCATGTTGAAATATCCAAAGAGACAAAGTAGAAAGTAAATAGAGTTCAATCAAGCAGATGATACGCCTGCTCTTTCAACTCATCTCATTTTTGCTGCTGTTTTATTCTCTGTGCTGAGGTTTTGGGGTTTGTTTTCATTTTTGTTCGTTTGTTTATGGTAGTAAGGCAGGACCTCACTATGTCATCCTGTCTGGCCTGGAGCTCACTATGTAGACCAGGCTGATGTTGAATTCATAGAGATCCTCCTGCCTCTGCCTCCCCGGTGCTGAGAGTAAAGGCATGTGTCCCCATGCCCAGACCTGGTCTGAGTTTTGGCAGGAGACCTCTGTACCCTGACTTAGTGTGGGCTTCTCAAGCATTTGAGGACACCAGGAAAAGGCTGGGGTGGCGAGAGAAGGCATGAAGGCAGCTGGTCACGGATGTGCTGTCAAGCAGTGACTATAGAGAGTACCCGGAGCCTGCATCTCGCAGAGGGTCTCCAGGAAGCAGAGAGCCAACTCACATGCAGCGGGTGGGGGAAATGGGGCTCACATGCCCTTCCTTGCTGAGGCCACTCTCTCTATCTTGCTAAAAGTTTGATAGCCTTCAGGGAAGGAAGAAGGGAGCTGGCATTCATTTCTGAAAAGTCCCTCAGGCACAGAGGTGTAGGTTCTGACCATCAGAGCTGTCCAGAGGTCCCCAAACAGGGTTGTCTGAAGGGCACTGATAGCCTCTCCTACAAGCCTTTGAGTCACAGTCAGTCATCAGTGTCCTGCTTCACAGGTGTCAGAAGGATCTAGATGGCACACAGACCCTTAGCTTTTATCTTTTATTTAGATTTATTTGAAACATACATGTGTGTGTGCACATGCCACGGTGTACATATAGAGGTCCGGGGACAACACTGGATGTCAGACGTCACCTTCCACCTTGTTTGCGATACATTCGTTTACAGTTTGCTGATGTGTACACAGAGCTAGTTGATCTTCAAGATTCCAAGGACTCTCCTGTCTCGATCTCCTCTGTCTCTTAAGGAGGAATCACACTGGAATTACAGACACATGCTACTGTGCCCAGTCTGATCTGGAGATAAAATTCGGGCCTCATGTTTATGTGGCAAGCACTTTACTTACTGGAACAGCTCCCGGCCTGTTGTTCTGTTCTGTTTTTTTTTTTTAAAAAAATCTAACTAGTAATATGCTAGGTTTTTAAATTTCCTTTCTATTTAATATTTAAATCACTGGCACCATGTTGTGGTAGTAATATAATTTATAGAGTGCAAAAGAAATTAATTTTACAAGATGATCAATAAAGTATACTGAAAACTATAACCGCACACCAGAATTGAAAACTAATGAGAAATGGCTGAAACTTAGTTAAATATGATGGATATTTATTTGCAGTTCTTGGGACTGAACTCAAAGCCTTGTATCTGCTAGCCAAACGTGCAACCACTGAGCTACACCACTAGTCCCTGTCTTTATTCAATATCTACTAGTACCAAGTACTCTTCCTGGCACAAGAGAATAGTAAGAGGCAGAGAAGGCACAAGTCCCACATCTGGAACTCTTGCCAACAGCAGGGTAGTAGTGGCTGCAGATTTCAAGCACTTGAACTTGCATGCCCTTGCTTGCCTGCCTTGAAAAGTTCTACCAGTCTCCAGAAATGCATGCAACTGCAGATGGCTGTGGGTGAGGCAAGAGGCCAAGATGTCAGGACATCTTCAGGAAGTTTTCAAAGACAGGAAAAAACTACTTGAGCTTGAGCAAAGAGAGGAAAGAGACATGAGAAGGATACGGATGGGCCTGTCAGCAGTCACCACTGGGGCTTGCTCCCTCACTCCTGTCCTATCCCACTTATGCTACAGAGCTGGACTCGCCATCTGGGAGCAGGAAGGATGGAGAGGAAGTGAGCTGCTGCTGAATGCTGCCAAGCTGTCCCCAAAATACGCCGTCTTGAGTGGCTGCCTTATTGTGTAAGAAGACATAAAATCCAGATGGTGAGTTTCTGGATTTCAAGTTCCTATAGAGAAGTCACATTTTCCAGCACATCTTAATTCCATTTGCTACGTATGTGTGATGGCCGAATGTCATTAACGAAGGCCAGGAATGAAAATAAAGACCCAAATCATCAGCTAGGATTGGCTCAACTCTGTGTTCTTAGGATGACCATGTTGTGGGTAGAAGCCATCAGTGGGCTGTATTCAGTGTTGTACAGCCCTAAGTGACTATTCACATATGTCGGCACAAGTCTGGACTGACAGAAAAATCACAATTAATTCAAGGACCATTTTACCCAAGGAACTACAGACTAAGGACAGAAAAATGCCCAAATGATGGACTCAGAAAACAAATAGATCCTTATTTGCATGTGACTTAAGTTTGCATGTTGATTACTTTTCTTGAAGCAAAGAATGCAACTGTACACTCTGCTCACATAGCACCTCACCCTTCTGTTTTCAAACTGGGTTGGCCAAGCCTGCAAACACTAACCTGCCGCCGTATCCTTGCACAGCCTGAGTCCTGGAACCCTAACGAGGGGCAGCAAAGGAATGAAGAAATAACAGACACACATACAGAGAAACAGAAAAGCTGTGATCGGACAGTCTGGGCTCCTGGATGGAGAAGCCACAGCACCCCCAAAAGTTCAACATGTCATTATATAGAGTTGAACGGGGGAGGTGGGGTACAGCATATGGCCGAACACGGAGGTGGGGTTATGAAATACAGATTAAACAAGAAGGCGGGGTTATCATACACAGCTGAACAAGGAGGCAGGGTTGGCTAATTTCAGTGGGACAGTGTCTGTAGAAGAGCAGTCTTTAGGTCATAAGTATAGGAGTGGGGAGAAAGTAACTGTGGGCATTTTCTGTACACACTATCAACATTCACTCTCAGACCAGAAGAAGACTTGGCCCTTTGCCATCCCTCGGAGTCTCACCTGGGGGTGGTGGGGAGGCTTTGCCAACTGTCCACAGGTATTTTAAAGAGAGCTTTGAGTCACTGAAGCAAGAAAACGACCTTCATGTCAGGCAGTCAGGGATCAAGAAAAGCAGTCCCCTTGGGAGCTTCCAGCTCACTGCTTCTCAACCTTCCTAACACTGCAACCCTTTAGTACAATTCAATCACGTTGTGGTGACCCCCAACCAAAAAATTATTTCGTTGCTACTTCATAATCGTAATTTTGCTACTGTTATGAATTGTAATGTAAAAAAATATCTGATATACAGGATATCTAATATTCGATCCCCCAAAAGGGTTGCAACCCACAGGTTGAGAACTTCTGTGGTGTAGAAGGTGCTGGGGAGAGCAGAGGGCATGATGTAATCTTGTAGGGGTAAAAACTATCCTAGAACAAACTGTAGGGAGGCTTCCTTCCTTCCTGCTAGGTTTCAAACCAGGGACAAATGGCTGAGGTGCCTACTTAACATATCAAAGCTGACCTGATTGCCAGGTTCTCCCAGCTTCCCTCAATTTTCTACCTGCTACAGGGTCCTCCTGGCTGGCATGCCCTGCCCCGACCCTAAACTTATTTCTCCAGCCCAGGGGCTAGGCTTCCCTCCCCACAGTTATCCTTCCCTATACAATTCAACCATGTTGGTTACCTGGTCCTTTCTTCTTCCCTCTTTTGGGCCTCCTGGCTACTGCTCCTGGTTCCTCTCTCTCCCCTCTCTCCCCTCCCTCCCCTCCCTCTCCTTACACAGCCCAGCTCAGGGTCATGTCCACTCTGGACTCTTCCAGATGTCCCTGCCTCTGGCTATACTCTCCCACAAGTCTATAATACACTTTCTCCTCTGCCATACCTAGGAGCAGCCATGTCATTTAATTTTATTTCTCTTTTTCATTCACTTCCCTTACCTGTAGCCACAGGACTATTGGTGAAATTATTAAGGCCACTCCAGGCAGTTAAAAGGGAGGTTTATTTTGTGGGGTAACTTACAAGTGAAGGGATAGGCTACAGGGTCTGGGAAAGGTGTAGCGAGCGCAGTCTGGTGGTGTTCTCTGGAGAACTCTGCTCGGTCTACCTCCAGCAGCCAGGGTCCAGGAACCAAGCGAGCCAGCACATCCAGATCTCGGGTCTTCAGGGTCCTCTCTCGGCCCCGCCTTGTAGGCGTGACAGTTACCGAAGCCTCAATGGGAGTTGGAACTTCCAGATCAAAGCTGGAATGGCTACCCATTTCACAGAACTGCACACCTTCCCCACCCCCGCAGACACAGGCCACTGTGCTTGCTCTCTTCCACAGAGAGGCTGGCAGCCCTGGTTCCTGTCACACTGCAGGGCAATCTGATGCCGAGAGAGTCAGTCTGAGGGTTGGCCTTTGGCTATGAGTCCCTCCCAAACCTCACAAGAAGGAAGAGTAAGGGCAGAAATGTGGGTCTCCAGAGGATCAGTCTCCAAAGTGGAGCCTCCTCTGCGGGGTGCAGACCATAGGAACCCCACACTCTGCCACTCAGCCTGCAGAGACCTGGAGCTAGTTATCAAGCATTTGAGGACTTTGCCTTCTAAATCAGATAGACAGACAAGCAGGCAGACAGACCATCTCACATGACATTGTTCTGAGGTTCCAGGGGGGAAATATATGGAAAGTGCCATGGCTAGGTCTGGTATCCTAAGGTCAGAGGAAAGCCACTGTCAGTGTGTAGCTTCTGCAGTGGGTGTTGGAACAGCAGACATATTAGAACTGTAAATTCAGCTGTGTATGAACTGACTCATCACTTCACTATTCTAAAAGAAATCAAAATCCAACTGCAAGCCACATTCAACCAGGCTCCCAGAAGCCCCCTTACCCACCAGGTTTCCCAGAGTGCTCATGTACTGGGGAGACCCTGTAGGTAGGGGACCCAGAAGCCTTGTCCAGGTGCCAATGGGTACAGGAAGCCTGAACTCTGCACTTCTGCAGTTCCAGGGTGCAGGACTCTCACACTTGGGACCTGTCTTCCAGAGCCCCCATGAAGCTCTTTCCTTCATTCATCTTACAACTCTTGAAGTCCCACGTGACTACAGAAATGTCTAAGGGCCTGTCACTCAGCAGCCAGGTATTACCGAAAGGAACAGCAATCAGTTCACAGTTGATCACTTGCTTCAAGGGTCCCCTCATCTACCAGATCTATCTATCTATCTATCTATCTATCTATCTATCTATCTATCTATC
>CABHPP010118373.1:38190-48503 GCA_902168425.1 Peromyscus attwateri
ATCTATCTATCTATCTATCTATCTATCTATCTATCTATCTATCTATCTATCATTTATCTCTCCTGAATTCCTGTGCCCCAGGTTTACTCCTGACCTTGAGGAAATGAATGACTCAGAAAATTAGTTTACCTGGAAGTATTTATAATTTAATCAGTCCATTCTTGGCAAGTGAGGGCAAGATGGGGAAGACAGAGAGAGAATAGGGTTGGAAAAAATCCCGAAGGTCTGGGAATGTGGCTCAGTCAGTAAACTGCTTGCTTCACAAGCATGAGGACCCAGGTTTGATTTCCCGGAACCTTTAAAAAAAAAAAAAAAAAAAGCCTGGCCAGGTGACTCAGCTGTAATCCCAGCCCTGGAGAGGTAGAGATGTGAAGATCCTTGAGGTTTGTTAGTCAGCCAGTCTAGCTGAATCAGAGAGTTTCAAGTTCACTAAGAGACTCTGTCTCAGTTAATAAGGTAGAAAATGACTGAAGAAGACACCAACATTGACCTCTGATCTCCACACTTACATACACATATGTGCACTTGCATAAACATGTGTACACATAAACACAAAAGGTAAATAAATATAAACAGACTGCAGAGATTGGGCTCTCGGCAAAGGGATGGTTCCAATGGTGGGGATGAAAGCCATGAATGCTGAAAGTGAACATAGCTACAGTCCTCGAAGTGCAAAGTGTCCTATCTGTGTCTCCCTGAGAAAGCCAGGTGGCTGTTGACAGAGCTTCAGTGTCCCGGGTGTTCTGCACCCAACCAGGAAAGCCTACTGGGACTCTTAGAAGATGCTGCCTATGCCCACCCTCTGCATCATCTTTCAATAGTGCCATGTACTCTACCCCTGGTTTTCATTTCAGAAACGACCAAGCTTGTCCCAAGGATGGGTGCAGGTAGTAGAAAGGTGGCCTCTGAGGGGTATTTAGCTGGGCTTTCAGGGCAAAGGGATCTTCAAACCCAGCTACACATTGGCATAGGTTTCTTGTTCTCAATGCTCAGCTCTCCACCACTGAGAGGCTGGGGGCGTGGGGTGAGGTGACTGACAGCTGACAGTCCTCCTGGACTTCCTGTGGTGCCTGTGCCCAGGCCTTGCTTCTCCAGAGATGCCACAGCCAATAGCTGAGCTTGCAAGGCCCTTGGGCAGGAATCTAACTATGGCTTGAGAGCTCTGCTGCCGGCCTGGCTTCTTAGAATTAACCCTACTGGTGCTCTTCCCAAGCAGTTCCTTCCCAGCTCCCCTAAACAGGTATCAGAGCTGGACAGCTGAGAGCTCTCACTAGGTCTTGCTTCCTCCATCTTCTGTAGAAAATTTCTTCTCAGAGAACATACACCAGCCAGGGAACTCTCAGCAAAAACAGGCAGAGAGATGGGGCTGGGAATGGCCTCCTTTGGCACCCGGGATTCAGAGAAGATTCCTCTGTAGATTGTGGAATCTCAGAAAGTCTTAGCAGAAGGAGGCAGCTTGCTGCTGTTTCTCAGTGATGTGACCACCTAGGGAAGCATTCTGGGAAAAGAGAACAGCCTTGCTAATGGGATGAGCCAGACATCTGAAAAATCCTGAGATAGAGCAACTTGTGTGTGTGTGTGTGTGTGTGTGTGTGTGTGTGTGTGTGTGTGTAAGAGAGAGAAAGAGAGAACAAGCAAGCACATCCAACATATCTCTATAGCTCTGCCTGTGTGTGTAAGAGAGCTTCTCTTCTTTTGGTCTTGCTGGTGTGAAATTATTTATTTTCTGTGTTTTCTTGGGTGTAGTTAACCTCCTTGGGTTGGATTTTTCCTTCTAGTACCTTCTGTGGGGCTGGATTTGTGGATAGATATTGTTTAAATTTGACTTTGTCATGGAATATCTTGTTTTCTCCATCTATGGTGATTGAAATTTTTCTCCACTGTAGTAGTCTGGGCTAGCATCCATGGTCTCTTGGAGTCTGCAAGACATCTGTCCAGGCTCTTCTGGCTTTCAAAGTCTCCATTGAGAATTTGGGTGTAATTCTGATAGGTTTGCCTTTATGTTACTTGGCCTTTTTTCCTTGCAGCTTTTAATATTCTTTGTTCTGTATGTTTAGTGTCTTATTGTGTGGCAGAGGGGACTTCCTTTTCTGGTCCAATGTATTCAGTAAGCTTCTTGTATCTTTATAGGCATGTCCTTCTTTAGGCTAGGAAAATTTTCTTCTATGATTTTTTTTTAAATATTTTCTGAGTCTCTAACATCCTCATTGAATTCGTTGAGGACCAGTGGACCAGATGGAGCTTGGAGAGTGACTGCAGTTACAAGCTCCTTCAAAGGGTGGCCTTGAGCTCAGTGGTAGCATTGAATGTGACACTACAGCTAGAGCAGGTTAATAAGCCCCCCTCCCAACCCCAGGAAGTGTATGGCCATTGGCTTGACTCATACATCCTTTCCCATTCTACTTAGAAGAGAGGATCTGTACTGTCTCGCTTTATCATAAAACTTATAACACTGATTTGTTTTTTGTCACCAGGCTATTTTAAGTCCCCTGTTCTCATTGTGAGACAGCCTGAAGAGCACTGTGCTCCTTGGAACTCCCACAGAACAACCACAGGGATGCATCTTGTTGATGGCATCACGCTGTTCTGACAGAATGCACCAGGAGTGACTAACCGTGGGAAAGCTTGGAGAGACAAGGGTACCTCACAGAGGGGGAAGGAATGTGATAAAGATGCAGGGGCTGTCACTTGTCATGAATGTGACAGAATGACTCCTCTAAGGGAAAAGATAGGGCTGCAGGTCCCAGTGGACGAATCATGGTACAGCCCTGGGATTTCAAACCAGGATCATGTTGCCCATGGCAGACAAGCACACGCTGTAAGAAAAGCCACTCCTAATGGGCAGAGGACCCTGGTAGACATAGTTCACTTGGCTATGGGAAACACACTGATCATCTGTCTGACACTACCTGTTACAAAGCTGGGATCTGCAAATCTACCAAGTCACAAAGGAGGGCAAGCTGAGAGTGCTCTATTGTATGGAATCTACTTTCATCAACAGACAACCAAGACCCTCAGGTCCCCTGTCACGGTGGCACAAGCATCCTTCCCCAGCAGGTACCTATATGACATTGGGGTCCTTAGGACAGGCTGAAGGAAGAAGAGATCCTAGCATGGATAATGATGGACTGGTTTGGTGGCTGGGTGCCAGGCAATATGACACAGCAGTGCATTGCATCTACATTCAGGAGTGGTCTTGAAAGACAGTCAATGGAGACAGAATTCTACCCCGTGGGTGGTGACAGTGATGCATGTGCACATCTATTTTGTGTCCAGAGGTGAGAACATAGAGACATAAGAGTAGAGGAACACATCTGGCTTATCAGATTAGGAGCCTGGAAGATCTGGGGCCCAGACATGTGGATGGACAGGTGAGAGTAGGCACGAAATGAAAATGTTTGCATCACATTTTGATGCCCACCAGGAAGCACCCTCCATGGAAGAGGCATAGAACAGCCAAGTAGACAAAATGCCTCAGACAGATGAGCCAGGTGCATGATGGGTAACAGAGAAGGGGACCCATCGAAGATGCCGGCAACATGGTCCCCACTTACCATACCATGGCTGATCTAGCTACATGCTCAACTGGGATATAACAACAGCCAACCCCAAACTCATGTGATGATAGAAATTGTGTCCTCCCACCCTACCCACCAATGTTGAAGTGAGGTCATCAGGATAGGCTCTAATCCAGTGTGACTGGCATCTTTAGCAGAAGAGATTTGGGTACAAACATAATTAGAGGGGAAACAATGTAACACAGGAAGAAGACATCCTCTCCAAACAGATGAAAGAAGCCTTCGCTAGCTCTCCCTTCAAGGCCCTCAGCGGAAACCAACACGGCTGACACCTTTGGTCTTGGGCTTCTAGCCTGAAGAAACAGGAGCTAGCTAGTTTCTGTTGAGTAGGTCTGGTACTTCATTACCATAGCCCAGCAAGCTCACACAGCCCCTGATGTGGCATTATTCCTCAAGGCTACTTGGTGACACTTTCTGTCTTAGAAGGTTATGCTGGCTAGTTTTATGTCAATTTGACACAAGCTAGAGTCATCAGAGAAGAGGGGGCCCCAACTGAGAAAATTCCTCCATAAGATCCAGCTGTAAGGCATTTTCTTAATTAGTAATCAATGGGGAAGGGCCCAGCCCATTGTGGGTAGTACCACCCCAGGGCTGGTCAACCTGGGTTCTTTAAAAAAGCAGGCTGAGCAAGTCACAGGGAGCAAGCCAGTAAGCAGCACTCCTCCATGGCCTCTGCATCAGCTCCTGCCTCTAGGTTCCTGCCATGCTTGAGTTCCTGCCCTCATTGCTTTTAATGATGAATTTTGTGTGGAGCTGTGAGTGAAATAATCCCTTTCTTCCCCAAGTTGCTTTTGGTCATGGTGTTTCAACACAGCAATAGTAATGCTAACTAAGGTCATGCCTTCATTCTTGTGGAGAAAGGTAATAGTTATTCAGAGTATGGGACCTGCCTTTCCTGATGAGAGGTTCCTCACCAGCACCACTATCCAGAAGCTTAGAGAACAACGAGTCCATACTTTCTCTCATGTGCATCTTACGTACACAGCTGTTGTCCTAGTCAGTGCACTACTGCTGTGAAGAGACACCATGACCAAGGCAACTCTTATGAAAGAAAGAATTTAATTGGGGGCTTGCTTACAATTTCAGAAGCTAACTCCGCTATCATCATGGCAGGGAGCACGGCAACATGCAGGCAGGTGCTGGAGCAGTAGCTGAGAGCTACATCCTAATCTGTAGGCAGAGAGCGTGCCTAGGCCTGGCATGGGCTTTTGAAATCCCAAAGGCCACCCTAGTCGCACACTTCCCCCAACAAGGCTATACCTACTCCATTAAGGCCACGCCTACTAACCTTTCTAATCCTTTCAAATAGTGCCACTCCCTGGTGACTAAGCATTCAAATAGATGACCCATGAAGGCCATTCTTATTCAAACCACCAATGCTTCCACAGGCCACTGACATATGACCCGTCAGACTCATCATACAAAAGCATCCACATTAGTGAGTCTCGGAGGCTTCTACAGGCACAGCTGAAGGATGGGTGTCATGCATTCCAGGCATTAAATCGAAGATCTCGGTATGTCACCGAATCCCCAGTAGATGAACACACTATCAGAGAACCAGGAGCAGACTCAGGAGTGGCCCCATTTACCATTATTCCTATGCATGCACCCCAGGACTTTGGCTGCCTGTTTTCTATGGCTATAGTAACCCTATTTGAGAAGGGCGAGGCTTTATCATCACCAGACAAACCACACAGTTCTGCAGAAACGATAACTGAAAGTGAAAGGAACTGTAAGTGGATAGAGAAGAGGTAGATGGTAAGAATTAATTCATCTCTACTGCTGCCCTAACAGACATAATTGGTCCCGTGGGGGGGGGGGGTAGGGGTGGGGGTGGTGTGTAAACATGGGAAAACCAGAGATACACCTTGGGTACTGTTTCTCAGACTGGATCTCTCACTGAATTGCAGGCCACCATTTTCTATGTGGGTGCTAGGGATCCAACTGGGGTTCTCTGTTTGCATGCCAAGCACTTTACTGGTTGGGTTATCTCCCCAGCTTGTAATCGGTTCTGATTGCCTTCTGATGTTCACCCCAGCATCAGAAACCACCACAGCTACAGAGGAGTTGAATATGTATGGAGGAGTGCAGTTGTGAGCATGAAGTTGGATGGCTGAAGGCATGAGGAGCCATCCCTCATTGTCCCTTCAAGAGACATCCTGCCGTGAGGACAACAATTTACCGACAGTCTTCAGTCTCTTCACACTCAACCTCAGTGTTCACGCTAAGACCACTCGCTCCCCAAAGGTCTCCTAGCCAACGACTGATGATGTTAGAAAGGACAAAGCCAGGTCATTTTCTAGCCAGTATGGACCTCTCTCGGGGCAGGCCCCTGCTGGAAACGCCAGTAGATTCTCAGAACGGCATTGCAGTCTTCGACTCGCCCTGCGGTCCCCTTTCCTTCTTTTTCCTTCCCCGAACTGAAGGTTCTCCTTAACTAACTCCTGCCTCTTGACCTCTCCATCTTTCCCACAAGTCATAGCCAACAAATCTCTGGCACCTCTAATGCCTTCTTGGCATCTGCCTCCCAGGGGTCTGACTCAACAGGTTAGCCTTCCATATTGGGTTGGACAAAGACCCTGGAGCTTGCGTGGCCTTGAAGGAGAGAACTGAAACAGAGTCAGAAATGTGCTTCTAAACAAACAGGGACTGTGACTTTCCTGTAGGTACACTGGAAAGAGATGAGCACCCCAAAACAGAGCAGAGGAAAAGAGCATGGAGCCCTCCCAGTCTCCTTTGCTGCCATCTCCCATATCTAGACATCTGAATAGTGAGCAATCTTGGGCTCAGCCCTTGAATACTTCAATTCTTCTTTAACAAGACTGCTAGTTAAAGAGTACTGTGGACTTCTGGGACTTTTTTATGGAGATGCTGAAGACTTTCAAATTTATATGACAGGTCATCAAAATTAAAAGATCTGTACTTCAAAGGATACAATCGGGAAAGAAAAGACAAGCCACAGTATAGGAAGAAATATTTGGGATTCCAGTATCAGCTAAGAACTTCCATCCAGAGTATTCAAGGAAGCCTTGCTACTCAATACTAGACAGACACACAACCCAAATGAGACAAACAGGCAAGTAATTTAAATAGCTATTTCCTCTAAAGTAGATATACAAGTGAGACCTTCAAGAAAAATGAAAAATGTTCAAAATCCTTACTCACTGGGGAAAAGCAAACCAAAACCACAATAAGATTTCCACTTCCCATTCCCTAGCTGGGATATATAGTAAAGCCTGTTGATCACCAGAAGAAACCAGAGTGCTCAGCTATTGCTGACGAGACCGTGAATGGTTTAGCTGTTTAAAAAGTACTTTGGCTCTTCCTGAAAGTGTCAAAGTGTGCTATGACCCAACATTCCTCTCCTAAGTATACCCAAGAGAACAAAACACATACTCACACAGCAACTTGTATGTAAGCATTCCCAGGAGCTTTAACTGGAAATGACTTGATGGTCCATGGAGTAACAGACAGATGAACCAAACACAGTAGAGTATTATTCCCCATAAAAAGGGATGGATTCTTGATGTTCGTGAGTGGACCTTAATGACAGGCTGGCTAATGTATCTGCCTGGCATTTATGTGGGTACTGGGGATCTGAACTCCAGTCCTCACACTGTACAGCAAATTCTTCATCCACTGAGCCATCTCCCTAACCCCTACCACTGTCTTCTTATGAGTCAGACTCTATTCCCCAAAACTTAATGCACTGAAGTTCTAATCTACAGTGCCTCTGACTATGCCTGAACGTTACTTTAGAGGCCATCAGGGTGGCTGCTACAGCTATCTGATTGGCCTTTAGGAGATACCAAGAGATACAAGGAAAACATAGGGGATGTGCACATGGAGAAAGACTATGGAAAGACATGGAAAAAAGATTGTCATGAAAAATCAAGGACAGGGCTGGGGGACAGCTCAGGCAGTAAAGGTACTTGATGCCAAACCTGATGACCTGAGTTGGATTCCTGGTCCCCACATGGTAGAAGGAGAGAACCAAGTTGTTCTCTGGCCTTCATAAGCACAAGTACATGGACACACACACACACACACACACACACACACACACACACACATCAATAAATATAAAGGAAAAACAAGAAGGGATTGGAGTGTAGTTCAGTGGTAGAGCACTTGCCTAGCAAGCTCACAGCCCCAGGTTCCTCCTCCAGCACCACCAGAAAAACAGCAACAAACCTGAGAACACATCCATCTGAACATTCTAGCCTCCAAACTGTGAGGCTATCCACTGCTGTACCAGCCACCCAGTTTGTGCTATTTTATTGTAGTCATCTAAGCAAACCCACACTCCTACCCACACCCACCCCAGCCTTTCCTCTAATTCCCTAAGTATCAAAAGCTGGCCTTGAACTCCTGATCTTCCTGCCTCATCTCCCAAGTGTTGGGACTCTACTGTGGTCTCACCTCCACCCGTGCTGTATGTTGCACAACTCCAGCGGGGACATCCAGGCTTCTTTGGCCCTTCCTCCCAGCCAACTTCCCTCTGCTGGTGCCACTCTGGCCCTGTGGAAGTTCCAGATATGACTCCCAGTATGCCGTATGGCTTTGTCCCCATACTGAAACACTTCTCTCCCACACATCCGGTGGCTCACTTCCTCACCCTGCAGCTTGGTGTTCCAATGTTGTCACTCCCTGAGGGGACTTCCCCCAGTGACTCTATTTAAAATGATCAGGGTCATTTTCTATGCCGGGGAATGCTGTTTCATCTCGCTTTTTTTTTTTTAAACACTTCTCATCGCGCACAGAGAGCTGTTGTGGATTTCATTGCTTGTATACTCTTCCCATCCCCATCTTCCCTCATGCTTCATACCCTATAACCCTCACACTCCCACTCCCATCCCCACCCTCTTACCTACCCCACCCTTACCCCACTCACATCTGTCCCCACCCCCTGCTTGAAAGTCTGTCCCATGAAGACAGGAACTTGGCATCCTCTTGGCTACCTCCTCACGCCTAGGGCAGTGCCTGGCCTTTGGTTGAAGTTCAATAAAGCTGACCTTTCATTAATAAAGGAAAAGGTAAAGAAACTGAGTTTCATCTGGGTTGTCTTTAAGACTGAGTGCTTTTTTTTTTCTTGAAAAAAAAAAATCTCAGAACCAAATTTGTGAGCTGTCTTTGGTAGACATGCCAGGGAATTTATGCCCAAATCGGCTGGTTTCACTTCCTCCACTTCCGCTTTGTTTCTATTCCTTTTCCTGGGACGGTCTACATTTCTGCTAGCTATCTTACTGTCCTTAAATGTTACTGAACAATGTGAAAAGTATGTGGAGGTTTTCTGGTCTTCTATGGCTATTTGCTCTCTGGCTGCCACAGGGGGGTGAGAGAAAGACACTGTACAAATCCCTAGCCCATCTTGCTAAGTGGACACAGATTCCTCTTGTGTCAGGAGTCCCTGGGGGAATTCTGAAGCTCTACAAATTGTCCCAGGGATCATTAGCTGCAGAGGAGGACCTCACGGTCACAGAAAAGTCATGGAAAAAACAGTGAGGAAGCAGCTGTGTCTCCTTAGCCTGTAATCTGTTGGGCCAAAGTTGAAGAGAGTGCTTTAAAATTTGCCTGCCCTGAAGGGCACGAGGAAGGTTTCTGGGTTAACTGCCTGGGTGCCAGCAAATGCAGGAACAGAGCCGGTATTGTCCCGCAGGCTGGGTCCCTAGAGAACAGCACTGCTCTTTTCTCCACGTGGAAGGTTCCAGAGGGCTGGAAGCAAAGCCGCACTGAGCCACCTCACAGACATTAGGGATGTATCCCTCTGCTCCCTCAGAGGTCAGAACCTGTAGGCTGAAGCCAGGGTACTCCGGGACTACAGCTTCCTGTACCCACAGGCAGTGCTCCAGACTGCCAAGGGGAGTGTGAAGCCAAGCTGGGTGAGGAATAGAGGCTGGAGCTGCTTCTTGAGGCCAGGAAGAGGTCTCTAACTCCAAGCAGCCTCTCCACGAAGAACTTTGCTAGTCTTTTCACACACTCAGTTCAGCCTCAAGGCTGGGTGAGCATCCAGGTGAGGAATCCTGTGTTTTTCCATCACAGTTTCTTGGCCTCTGACTCAAGATGGCCTCAGATGACATCACTTTCCTACCTTCTGTTGCTTCTTTGTCTTATGTTGGCCGGCACTTAGCTTGGCTCCTGAAGACTGGTTGAGTCTGGAAAAAAGATCAAGGGTCTACAAGGGAGAAATCTGAGCTTCGAGCCTTAGCTCTCTCCAAGTCACAGTGCGTCAGGATCAGCTGTGTAGCGGTTCCCACACTGCACCTCTGCTGAAGGTTACCTATTAAAAAGGAAGTTGCTGGGGCTGCAGGGTGGAGCTCAGTGGTCAGAATGCGGCTTGGTTTCACATCCTTCACGTCTTCTTCGTTTCTATTTCTTTTCTCCATTTCTGTTGTCTATCACAAGTTTTGAAATGTTATGAAGCAATGCTAAAAAGCAGTCTAGGCATTCTGTCCTTCTATGGCTGTTTGCTTTCTGGCTGCTGTGGGGGTGAGAGAAGCATGCAGGAAGCTCTGAGCATGATATCCACACCTATAATCCCAACACTTGAGAGGCTAGATCAGAACTAGGATAGGACCAGAAATTCAAGGCCATCCTCAGCTACATATCAAATGTGAAGCTACTCTGGGATAGAGACCATTGTTTCGAAAAGAAAAAAAGAAAGAAAGGAAGGAAGGAAGGAAGGAAGGAAGGAAGGAAGGAAGGAAGGAAGGGAGGAAAGAAAGAAGGAAGGAA